>VXBQ01012299.1:0-12547 GCA_013400175.1 Phainopepla nitens
CGAGGGCCGTGGGCTGCCTCCTGCGGGGAGAACGGGCACAGCCGCTCTCCTTTGCTGCTGTTAGCTTCCTTTTGTTTCCTGTCACGTAATTTTCATCCTGCGTTTGTGAGGATGTACACGGGGCTTGCCCTAGTCGGGAATTCACTGCCTAGGATTACGATGGATTCGGGATCTCCCTGTGCTCACAGGATGAACATTTCAGCAATCAGTATTTCTGTTCTGCAGCCTTACCTGCTCTGGGAACTGTGAACTAAGCTGGCCTTGTTCTCAGCAGGAGCTTTTGCAATTTAATCAATTAGTGACAACCTACCTGTGCGTTTACATCTAGTGACACTTCTTGGAAGCTTCCTAAAGCAGGAGCTGCCCCAGAGTAGCTGTATTCCCTCTGTGCTGTGGTTGGCACATCTCCTGATCAGTTTGGGAACACGGCAGAGGTGTCTGTGTTCTGCCTGCCAACAACAGGGGCATTGTGTTGTCTGGATTTGAAACGTCTTGTGACCAGCATCTTGCCAGCACACAGGAAATGTGTTCTTGGCCAAACAAGTATCAAGGGAGCTTTTGCTTCCAGGATGTCAGTCAGAAGCTGACTGTATTCTGAGTTATGTTTCTCTGACTTCAGAGAGTGGCTTGGCCCTTCAGGCCAGCAGTGGATCGTGTCAGACCCTTAGGTCTTGTTTTTTATGAGGGTACAAGGCATGAGTGTGCCATCACTGGTTTAGATGTATATTAAAATCTGATATGTCTGAAAAAGAGTGTTTGTAATGCAGAACTAGGATTTCTCTACTGTCACAGTATCTGTGTACTCATTCTTTATGCAAAATGCCTGATCTCTTTAATTGCTGTAAGTAACTAGAAGCTCCAGTTTGTGTTTGTGCACTTGCTCTCTCCTGAAAGTTGCTTGAAGTCCACATGGAATAAGACAGTAAGTAAATTAAATGTTCAGTTTTAAAAACTGCTGAATTAGTTGGGACTGCTGAAGTGGGAATTTGCCACCGTACTGGAGCAGTGGCCGAGGTGTGCTCAGAGTTGTACATGTCTGTGTGTCTGTGTGTCTGATGTGTTTGTTTCAGTGTGCTTGTTTCAGTTTCAGCTCGTTTCAGGCAGTTTCTGTTGGTTTTTGCCTCCTCCAAGAAGAGGCTCGATTTATTCCTGTATGGGAATGACCACTAAGATTCTCTTTCAGAAATTGTTGAGCGATTCTCTCTTTTGCACAGGATTATTTTGGTGTCTGTTCAGAGGTGATCATCAAGGACAATGTTGTGGTGGTTTATGAGGTGCTGGAGGAGATGCTGGACAATGGCTTTCCATTGGCAACAGAGTCTAATATTCTCAAGGAACTGATAAAGCCTCCTACTATTCTGCGCACAGTCGTCAACACCATCACAGGTACAGGGAAACAAGAAGAAGATGTGGTAGAATTCTCCTTGAGCCAGCTGTTCTGAGCTCTCAGAGGTTCTGTCACCACTTGGGTTTTGTCCTGCCAATCCCAATGGCATGAAATAAGCAGGATGGGCACCTCGGGTGGTGTTGGAAACAAAAAGGTTCATTAACTGCAAAAATAACAAAGTCTCCACAGAGAAAATCTGTGCCCGAAGCAAGGAGGTCCTTGTCTCTGCTAAAACACCCCAAAAATGCCACGAGGGTCCTTTGTCCAGTGCTTTTACTATTGATGGTCCAGGCAGGGCCTTTGGCTCTTGTCCAACCCAGGTAACCCCAGAAATGAAGTGAAGTCCAGGGGGTCCTGTGAGATGTCCTGGTTCAGAGCACTTCCAAACTGGGAAAGAAAGTTCTGGTTTTTTCACCTTTTATGGGAGACAAAGAGAACCTCAAATCCCTTCCCAGTCTGGCACCCTGTCCTGGGGGGTCCTGGTGGCAACATTCCTGCATAAGTAAATTAGGACATGGGTGAAGAAAATTTGTATTTTCCCATACCATTCATGCAGCACAGGTGTATTTAGGGAGTCATGTGCTTTGCTTTGAGGTTCCTTCAAATTTCAGCACCAGCTGCCCTTTGGTTTTGGTCTGATTTGGGTTTTTTAACTTAAAAAAAGTCAGGTTACCTTTACAGACTTGACATGACTTCCAGGATGAGTTAGTTTGATGTGAGTTTACACATCCCCACGTGCAGACGCTTCCCCATGCATTGATGTGGTATGTTTTAAAGCTGGGTGTAAGGGAGATGTACATTTCTGGAGTACAGGGAGTCTGCAAGAGTAATGGCTTTCCTACAAAGAAACAGGGGTTCTCAGGGATTAATCACAATTAAGCTCTGTAAGGCCAAGGACTTGTTCTGCAGCATTGCCTAACTTCTGTGGCTGTTGATTCCCTTCCTTTCTCCAGGAAGCACTAATGTGGGTGACCAGCTTCCCACTGGACAGCTCTCAGTGGTGCCTTGGAGACGTACTGGTGTGAAATACACCAACAACGAGGCCTATTTTGATGTGGTTGAGGAGATAGATGCAATAATTGACAAATCAGGTATGGAAGTTGCTCCTGGTTAACAGCATAACTTGTCCTGGTAGTGTCTGAAGAGAGAGTTAAGTTTTGAAACAGATGCACCTTCATCCAAGTGTGGGAAGCTCTGTTCCTGTTTTTACTTTGGAATTTTGCTAACTTGTATGTGCTAGTCAGTCAAAAATTTTGCAGAGGCACCAAGATTTTCACTTGTCTTTGTTCTTGAGGTCTCATAAGCAATTTTATATTGGAGAAAATAGAAGATGAGTAAAAATTGTGCATAGCACTTTCTCTTCAGTATTAGTGCTTCTTAGTCTTGTTAGAATTGGGAGCTATTGTCATTGGCCATTAAAATGGACATTGCTGGTGTCCATGGTTCTTAACTGAATGAATCTTCTGGAGGAGTCATTGGGAATGATACAAATGTTGAGCAGGCAACATAATGAGCTGTGGCATTTCATTAGGAAAACAGATTTCCTTCCTCCTCACTGATATTTTTTCCACTTAGGGATTTTTTGATCAGGTTCACTTAACCCCCTGTGTTTACTTTATTGTTGCAGGTTCCACGATTACTGCTGAAATCCAAGGAGTGATTGATGCTTGTGTCAAGCTGACAGGGATGCCAGACCTCACCCTCTCCTTTATGGTAAACCTCAGGGATGTAGCTTTCCCTAAGTATTTTGAAAAGGGTTTCCCAGCTCTGCTGCTAAGATGGTGGTCTTGTGATGATGGATCCCAGTACGTCAGAATCTGGCTGTGCCAGACAAAAAGAGAAAGAAATCACAATGGGAACTCATCAGAAAGGGCTTTTCCAGATTATTTGTTTAAAAGCACAGGTAATGTGTGCTGTGACTAAGTTTTTGAGATACAGTGGTGCTTTAAGCAGATATCCTGAAGGGCCACCTCTTTTATGAGTATGCACCAATGCAATTAGGTGACACCACTAAGTTTTCTAGAAGAGGATTAAAAACATCCTGAAAAAAGATAGAGGTTATTGAGTGCTGCTTTCACGTGGATATAACAGCATGTCTGAATGCAGACACCTTCAAGGGGCCAAGAGCTGTCACATGGTAGGTCCTTCATGGACAGAAGACTGCTAGGAAGGAGGAGCTCATTTTAAATTGCACTGCCTTCACCAACCTCGGGACTTCCTTTCTGTTTCAGAACCCTCAGTTACTGGATGATGTCAGCTTTCACCCAGAACATTGCTAAGAAGGAGGAGGTCATTTTAGATTGCACTGCCTTCACCAACCTCGTGACTTGCTTTCTGTTTCAGAACCCTAGGCTGTTGGATGATGTCAGCTTTCACCCCTGTGTGCGTTTCAAGCGCTGGGAGGCCGAGAGAATTCTCTCCTTCATCCCACCTGATGGAAATTTCCGCTTGCTGTCCTACCATGTCAGTGCTCAGAAGTAGGTGATGGGTCTGGTGCTGTGAGTTATGCAATCTGGATCCTTCTGCCTAGGAAGGGGATAAAAGAAGGAACTTCTAAAGATGAGGTGGCATGTTGAGCAAAGTGAAGTAGAGGTGCATGGTGGCTTGCATTTTTCTTTTTTTAAATTATATGTTTTCTCCCTGTTTGGAGCAGTGATTCTGTAATTTCTTTCTGGCCAGCCAGCATTTTTCATTTTAGCAGATAAACAAACTAGACAGGGAAAGAATTGAACAGTGGGGAGTAATCAAGCTGTTGATTTCATATGTTTATAAAAACTTTTTAGAATAAAACAAGATCGTTTTGTGCTCCTGTTAGGTTTTTGACATCTCTCTTAATGGAACCACAAGTGCTTGTCCACATTTACACTCTTTTCTAGAAGAAAAGCTTGCCAAGTACTCTTTGGGGTTACAGTTGCTAAAGAATTTTGCTAGACCTTTGTCAGATTTATCTCTAGTAGGTGAAAAGGAGTGGCAAATGCAACCAGAAGCACAAATGTGAAGTTCAGGTGCTGCTGCACTGTCAGGAACTTCTTGCCAGCCTGGTTGTGACATACAAAAACATTTCTCATCTTTTGCTCAAGCCTCCTGTGTTATTGGATGCAGTTCCCTGTTCTGATAAAGAAAATAGGATACAGCAAGCTTGATTACAAAGAGTGTAATTAAGACTTGAGAGTGGGATGCTTGACTTTGCTCCTAGCTCAAACAGATGGGTGTAGGATTTCCTTCTCTTTTAAGCAAATATGAAGGCAAGAAATCAACAAGGACTTTCTGTTTGTGCCTTTATTCTAGTCTTGTGGCAATTCCTGTCTACGTTAAGCACAACATCAGTTTTCGTGACAGCAGCTCCCTGGGACGCTTTGAGATCACAGTGGGGCCAAAGCAGACTATGGGCAAGACTGTAGAGGGGGTGATGGTCACTAGCCAGATGCCCAAAAGTGTCTTAAATATGACCCTTACACCCTCCCAGGGAACACATGTCTTCGATCCAGTTACAAAGGTAAGAGGAAAGAATGAAATTAGATAATTATTTTATTTTTAATCTGTCAGATCTATCAGGAAAATGCACTCAAGCTGTTCATACTTCCACAAACACTGCTTTGCTGAAGGCAGTATGTTGGGGTGAGAACTTTTTCTCAACAGCTGCATACCAGGAGTTTTCTTAATCCCCAGAACAAAAACCTTGGGGTCTGAGTGGATTGTAGTTCTGGCTGCATGATGTGGGAAGAAAATCTAAGCACTGCTCTTGTATGATGGGACACTGGTCTGGTGGATGGCTTACAAACTTACAAACATCTGCATGTCAAGATGTCATGCCCAGTGCTGCATGTTGGTTTTTTGCAAACACTGAGGGCTGGTTAATGGTTTTGATTTGGTTTGGGGTGTTCTGGTTTTGTTGTTTGAACCTGAGGAGTTAATTTTTTTTTTTCTTCCTGCCAACTTTTGATCTGATGGGCTTACCCATGTGCCTTTAGCACAAACAGTGGAAATGTCATTCATAGTAGGCTTTTTTTGGGAGAGCCTCATGGAAAGAGAGGGAGAACAAAGGTTCTGAGATTTTCTCATTAATCCTGTGTCTGGACAGTATGAAAGGCAAGATACTAAGAAAAAGACATTTTTTCATAGAGAAACATTAAAAGCTGTCATTGGAAGGGAACTTTTCTTTAGAGGGTGCAGCATTTGAGCTTCACTGCTGCATTTTCTGCTCCTTAAAGTTATTATCATGGGATGTTGGCAAAATAAACCCCCAGAAACTGCCAAGTCTGAAGGGGAGTGTGAGCCTGCAAGCTGGGACATCGAAACCAGATGAAAACCCCACCATTAATCTGCAGTTTAAAATTCAGCAGCTGGCTATATCTGGTAAGTGACTGTGAGATAAAGAAGTGGAACGTTCTCTGCTGGTGCTCATTCTGCATGTAGCTGAAGTAAGTTTGCAAACCTGAAGTACATTCTACCTGAAATACGTTCTTCAAGCAAAAAAAGTTGTCTGCTTTGACTACAGATGTATGAATGTGTTCTTTCTGGTGGTCTGTGAAACAACTTACCTGCATTTCCTTGCATTTTGTGCTTACAGACCTATAAAGAAATTTAGGGTATGGATGTGTTTGTAGAGAATGACTCTAACAATTAGCAGTTGCCAGCTTTTCTCTGTTCTGTCTACTGCTTGCTAAAACTTTCCCCGTGCTTTTTGCACCACTAGCATGATCTTCTGTCTCTTTATCCCAAAGGCCTGTCAGCTCTGTCTGTGGCAACAGTCAGTCTTATGCTGTGTTTGTTTTGCCTCTAGGACTGAAGGTGAATCGCCTGGACATGTATGGGGAGAAGTACAAGCCATTCAAGGGCATAAAATACATGACTAAGGCTGGCAAGTTCCAAGTCCGAACCTAGAGGCTCCTGCTAGTGAGGAAGAGCACTTTCCTGTTTCCTCTGTCCCTTGCTGTTGGATGCAGCCTCTTATCCCATCCATCTCTTTAGGGTTGCTTCCTTGTCTGTAGTAGCACAAGCAGGAAAGCCAGTGCTCAGAGTGCTGGAAAGCAGGGAGAAGTAAAGTTGACCTGAAACCACCTCATCCCTACCTGAATCGGAAGTATTTGGAACAACAGCAGATGGGAGAGTTGCTCAGGTCCCTTAGCATTAGTGAGTCAGCTGTGTAAGCTTGTATCACCTTCATTTTGCTGTCTTAGAGGAAATTCCAGGGATTTATGGCCTTTTGTAGCTCCTCTTCCTTGTATTTTGTTTGGCTTTCATCCCTTTGTAGATGATACAAAGTTGAATTTCCACAAACTTCAATGTGATGGTCCAGCATCTGCCTTTCTGTATCACTGGGTGTTAGGGTGGAGAGCTGTGTAGTTCTTGCCAGCAGGGAGAACATGTAGCTGTTCTGCCTCAGAAGGACTGGAAGAAGTGGATGGGTAGATTGTTCCACCCACGTTGGCAAGTTGAGAAGCCTGAGACTGGGAACAGTGCCACAAAGGGAGGAAGGGAAGAAGGGCATTCTTTCCCTAGATATTTCATAAGGCATCCTGTCATCAAGGAGCTTGAGTCTCTGAATACAGACTTGAAATACATTCAGATCTTGTAACTGATGGGCAGCAGTATCTCCATGTAATTCTGCTTCTCCTCTTATTTCATCAGTGTTTAAAAGTAGGAATTCTCCCAGTTTATTTGGGGACTCAGAAGAGACAGAGAGAGGAACTTTTGTGGAGACAGCACTGGTGGAATTTGAAGCTGCAGCTACATGAAGATAACCACTGTCCCATAACTTGTTGGAACCTCTTTTTGCCTCTTCTTGCCTATTGCAAATGAAGGTGATACTGCTGTTTTCCTGCTCACTGATGTCTTTCTTTGAGATAATTGTGACCTGGTACCTTTTGTAGTGTTCCTCCTGTCCTACCTCTTTTCAGTTCCTGTACAGTCAGGTGCTGTGCAGATGGATTCAAACCTATGCCAGATTTTTCCCTGGGACCATCTCTTCCTCAGGAGCTGTTGCTGTGTCTGTCCATTCCAGGCTGTGGTACATCCCTCTGTACAGCAGAAATAGGAAATGAGAGGCACCTGCACTGTCCTTATTTCTATAACAGGCTCTTTGGCCACTACATGCCAAAGTGTTTTCTCTTGGTGGCAGAACTTGCACCTCAGCTGCTGTGTGGCTGTGGAGCCCAGCATGTGCAGCTGATGCTTGTGAACAGAACAGGGTGACCCTAACAAAGGACAGCATTTATTCCACCTTGCATGTGGTGGACACTTGCAGTGGATGAGTGGCATGTGGGATTGCAAGTTCAGGTGCAGCTGAAGAATTCCATAGCAGGTGGCATTCTGCTGAAGTGACATTACTGCTGAGCATGTTCAGTGCAAACAAAACCTTCAACAAAGGCATCAATAAAATTAATTTTTACATGTCATCTGTGTCATTTCAGAGTGGTTTGTGCAGGCTTTACAAGAAATAAAGTTGGTATTTGAGGAGGAAGGGTAATTATGCCAGTTGGATTGTGTATAGTGAGTGCCTTAGGGAGATAAATGTCTTTATGCAGTTGGCATTGTAAACCTGGGACTAAGTTGCTATCTGAAAAACTAAAATTAATTGCTTTCTTGGAAATTTTCTTAGTGTTTCCTAAAAGGAGTGCTGAGCATTTCCTAGAATCTCAAGTGAAAATGTCTTCAGGAATGCAGCTGAACCATTTTTGTTTACTGGGTTGGGCAGCATGGTGAGGGCAGTGCTCTGACTATGAGGACAAATACCTCATCACCTTCCTGCTCCTCAAGTATTGATATTGTCCTTTGGCTTTGCAGCTTTGATTTTTAAAGGATCTTTTATTTACTGCTGAAGTGATTCACGTTACTCAAGATTTTGAAAGGTTGCTTATATACATAAGGGCATCAGGCCTCAGACAGAGCAGTCTGAGATGGCTGCAGGTTCCTGTGCAAGATGAAGCAGGGCAGAAAGGGGAAATGGGAACAACATCAATGACAAAAATTGGACATAAGAAGCACTTCTGGGGGGGAAAGACGAGGTGCAGCTGTGCACTTCAGTTACCAAAGATGCTGATGTGACTAGGGTTCTGGAACAACTTGAATATGAGAATATCAGCTCCAAAGTCAGATGAAAGCAAGCAGGCAGATGGCAGTAGTCATTCTCAGACCTTGTCTCAAGATGGGGCTACTGTGTGCTGGAAGAGGATGAGTAGGGATAAAAACCGTGTAAGAAGTGGGAAAGTTGATGTAAAGATGGAAATCATCTCAGGGATTTTTTTTATCAGGGAGGGATGTAATGGGTAAAGAAGCCAGAGAAAGGCAGTTAAATTTAGTGAGCTTGGTGGCAGCAACTTCTGAGAAATGAGATGCAAATTAAAGTAAGGCTGGAGAATACCAGATGCTAGCTATTGGACAAGGATTTGGTAAATCTCCCAGATTAAGGATCTGTTACAGAATGAAGGATAAAGAAGCATTTGTAAAACTTTGGGGTTGATTCTAGGTCGTTCTTTTAGTCAGTTACAGAGAAGAAGTTTCAGAAGACAGACCTGGATTAAAGGAATGAACAAGTGCAGAGATGGCAGCTAGGACTTATCTAGTGACTTGGTAACTTTGGATATTTCATGTAATGGTGTTTTCCAAGAACTGGTAATAGCTGTGAGGTAAAACTCTTCTCTGCAGCTCACATTTTTGTAGGTTCTATTTTTCTAAAAGAGATCTGAGTCAGGTGTGGTTCACAGGTTTACATTTTATCAGTGGCTGTTAGATTGCATTGAGCTCAAATATTGTATTTAATAGACTGAGCTGCAAAACAAAAGTTGCCTTCCTGAGCGCTCTGACTTGTGTCACTCAGTGAAATAGTTCAGACTGTTTTTTACTGCAGGTATTTGGCAGGCTTGGCAATGCCAGGATAGTGAGGCACAAGAGTGCTTGGAAGTGGGCTTAGGGGAAATGAAGGGAAATTAATTTGTATTTTTCTCAAGGTTAATAATAAAATAAAACTAGCAACAGCAACAAAAAAAAAATCACACCAAAAACCTGAACTGTGATTCTTCATTAAAAACCGTAATTTCTCCTTCCACTGGCTGGAATATGAGACTTGTTGGGAAGTAACTGGACTTTCAGCACTGTTCCTCTGAGGCCCTCAGAGAAGATCTCTTCGAGGTCAATTTCTAAGCCAGTAGCTAGAAACTCACAGACCATTTGGAAAGTTGCCATTTACAAAACCCCTTTGAGAGAGTAATGGCCATTTTAGCAAATCTCTCTTCTATACCTACTCAGATTCTTTTTCTGACTAGTTGTGCTACTAGGTTATCAGAGAGCTCCCTAAAAACTGCCAGAGTAACCATCTTGAGTTACAATGTTTTGAATTTCCCAAATACAACACGCTAGTTTTCTAGCTACTGATTGATGCTAAAACTAAATTCCTTTTGTACCCTCAAGACAATGTTTTCCTTTGGTTAAATGGCAGTTACACCGGTTTTCTCTTTACAAAACAATGGGATTAAAGAGAGGCTCTCAGAGGAGTTTCACTCTGAGGATGTGCACAGATGGCACTTAGCTGCAGTGGAAGGAATTAATGCTGATTCTGAGATTCTGGTTCGTGGTGACTTGGTTGTGCTTGTGCTGCCTTCTGTTAAAGGACAAAAGCAGCCCTGTGATATCTGATTTGGCCTTTACTTGTGGCTGTAAATCTAGCAGGCACTTAAAATAGCTACCAACACACTTGTCCTTGTTTTGCCCTGCTGCAGAGAAGAGAGAGCTTTTGCTTCATATCAGATGATATGTACAGAAATTTAATGATATGCATTGATTCTGTGGCAGATCAGGCTGGTGTTAAAATTTTTACCCATTCTATTACCAGGAGCAAAACCAAGTGAAAGAATAAAATGTCCTAATAAGCATGCCATCCTGAATTTGCTCAGAGACTTGAAGCTCAAACTTGGTTAATTTATCAGTTCCAAGCTGAAGAAACAAGTAGTATATTAATATTAAAATGGAAATAAGCAGCCCATGCCTACAGCTTTTGCTCTTTCTCTTGGAAACCAGCTTCTATTGATACCAGCTTAAATTACCAAAGTCAAAGGGTATAAGGACAGAGCTTCATGCTTCCAATTGTACAGCCAAGTAAGGAGGGAGATGAAGTTTTCAGGAAATTAAATGACCCCTTCAGTTCACACCCATTCCTAAAACAACATAGCTGCTAAAGAGATGCATGATGTTCTCTCTGGGTTTATTCACATAGGGCCAGAATTAATTGTTTATTGTATTTATGTGATTGGATGCAAGGTGAAAGTTTGTTGATGTTGGGGAAAAGGATGATTAGCTTCTAATAACCTGTAATAAGGAAAGGAGAGTATATTGAGAACATGCCCTTCCCACACATTGCATTTGTCTTCCTGTTGCACTACAAGTCAGAAGCATCTGGACAAACAGGAAGCCCTGTCAGCAAACTTAAAGCACCCAGGAGGAAGCTCTGAGGGCATGGTGACAAGACTGCAAAGGGTTCATTTTTCTTTCTCAGAGTTTCATGGTGTCTTGAATCCAGTCAAGATAACGATTCACTTTTGTGTAAACACCGGGAATGTCTTTGCGGCCACAGCCTATCCCCCAGCTGATGATTCCAATCAGGTACATCCGACCATCCTTCAGACAGACCAGGGGCCCTCCAGAGTCGCCCTACAGACAAGCAGCAGATTAGGAACAATCTCTTTGTTTGGCTTTGCATTGTTTTGCCCACCTCTACACACAAGTAGCAGATTAGGAACAATCTCTTTGGCTTTGCATTGTTTTGCCCACCTCTACACACAAGTAGCAGATTAGGAACAATCTCTTTGGCTTTGCATTGTTTTGCCCACCTCTACACACAAGTAGCAGATTAGGAACAATCTCTTTGGCTTTGCATTGTTTTGCCCACCTCTACACACAAGTAGCAGATTAGGAACAATCTCTTTGGCTTTGCATTGTTTTTTCCCTCCTCTACAGACAAGCAGCAGATTAGGAACCATCTCTTTGTTTGGCTCTGCATTGTTTTTCCCACCCCTACACACAAGTAGCAGATTAGGAACAATCTCTTTGGCTTTGCATTGTTTTTTCCCACCTCTACAGACAAGCAGCAGATTAGGAACCATCTCTTTGTTTGGCTCTGCATTGTTTTTCCCACCCCTACAGAGAAGTAGCAGATTAGTAACAACCTCATCGTTTAGTTTTGCATTGTTTTTCCCACCCCTACACACAAGTAGCAGATTAGGAACAATCTCTTTGGCTTTGCATTGTTTTTTCCCACCTCTACAGACAAGTAGCAGATAAGTAACAATCTCTTTGTTTGGTTTTGCGTTGTTTTTCCCACCCCCACTGGCTTTAGGGGTGCCCTAGTGTTTATAGAAATACCCTATGTTGTATGCTCACAAACCAAGAGCTCTTAGTAACAGTACTTTTACCTCAGTCACTTTTATGTTCCAGACTCCCTCAGTGCTCCTCTTATGGGGAGAGACACAGAAAAATGTAACACCAAAGTGTCTAAGTTTGTATGGAGCTCATTTATGAAATGCAGGTAAAATGTTGAAAAGAACAAAGAGAGGAAGGCCCTTATTCAAGCTATAAAGATCCAAGGGTTTTAATACTGCTGTGTGTAACAAAATTATTAAATAGCTGTTTGAACAGAAAGGATGTGGATTGAATGCATGCCTTCCTTTTTCCTCATGTCATAGCTGCCTGTTCTCCACCATCTTCCAGGCTTTCTTCTTCTTCTTTTCTGTACTTTTCAGTAGAGGGGCACCCCCTTCCTTTACAGAACCTCCTGCTGAGTGTTTTGCATGCTCACATAACAGAAAATATTAGGAAATGCTGGGGTGGATTTTCCTGTTCAGTTTTCTGGTATTTCCTGTATTTTGCATTTTCAGTCTGTATTGCTCTGGTTTGATTGTTTAAGTGTTCCCTGCCTTCCCCTCCATGAGGGGTGGGGGAGGAGAAATGAAAGAGAAGCCACCAGTTCTGTTCTGTTCATCAAAAGTCTACTAGAACTGCCATGTAGGCAAATGCAGAACTTCTTTAAACTATTTTCTGAAGCTTTTTGTTTAGTTAGCTCGAGGAGAGGGAGAGGAGAAGGAGAGGAGAAGGAGAGGAGAAGGAGAGGAGAAGGAGAGGAGAAGGAGAGGAGAAGGAGAGGAGAAGGAGAGGAGAAGGAGAGGAGAA
>VXBQ01012299.1:12651-24335 GCA_013400175.1 Phainopepla nitens
AGAAGGAGAAGGAGAAGGAGAAGGAGAACAGAATTGGGTTTACCTTGCAGGCATCATCAAGGTGCCTTGTGTCTCCTGCACATAACATGTTGTCTGTAACTGTCCTGTTGTCTAGATGCTGTGCTGTGCACCGACTGGCTGGGAACAATCTGACATGGCCTTCCTTCAGGTGCTCTGAATAGAATGGAGAAACTGGAAGAAAAGTGACAATATAAATACATATATATGTCCGTGAATGTGCATATATATTGGGGGTTTTTTAAAGTTGCAATTCAGTTTCAATAGTTTGGTGGAGAGTGAATAGAAGTAGCTCTGTGGCTAAACTGCAATTTCCTTGTGAAAGGGTCTTTTGATATCTTGGGGGTTCCACTTTGATAATCAGAACTAAATGAACTGATTTAACTAGAATTAAATCTAGTTGAGAAAGAATATTTTTTTCTTCAGCAAGCTAGAGAGGTTTATGTAGGCTCCAGATGAAAGACTGCTGGATTTCTTGGGTGGATAAATATCTTTGCATGGTTACATCACAGGAAATGTCTGTGAAAATGCCTTAACTGTATGAAACAGGATCCTAACTTTTTAACATTAGACCTGCACTAACAAAAGTTTGTATGCTTTGTCATACATAACACTGAGTAACTGGTACACTTAGGTTGGAATGGAAGAGATTTGGTTGGATTTTATTCTGATTTGGGTATTGGTTTCCTTCCCCTGTACAGCTACAATTGCACAAAACTGAAAGTTGGCAGGATTGTTGTTATTCAGTAGAGTTTTGAATTACAGTTGCAGCATCTTTTCCCTCTCAGAGTTTATCCTGTACTCCCTGTGAGCAATGCTGAGGACAAGCTTTAAAAGCACTTTAAAACCACTTTATGCCACGTGTACATGCTGTGTTTTTAGGTCTGTTCCAAAACCCCTCTGGGTCCAAACTGTGATTAGGTCTTGTATGATGGATGCTTCACAGTTTCTGTCTTACTTTACAAGTTAGAGAATTTAAAGAAAATGGAAAAGGAAGAAAGTTAAATAAGAGCTAGGTTTTTTTTTAGTTTGCTTTAAATATAGGTCTGGCTGTGTTTAATTTTCAGACAGCTTTTATTCCTTGTTTGTTATAGCTCACTTGAAAAGCAATTTAACCAGCCTTTTAATGTATATCTGAGATTGTTATTTCTTTAGCTTTTTTTTTTTTGGCTAATCTCTGCATAGCCAATGTCTCTTTTTGAATAAAGCATCTATCTTCAACTGTATGGTATAGCATGCCTCGACAGAAATGGATTTCTGTCCAAATTACAGTATCTGAATGTACTGAGTACAGCAGATGTGGCAGCCCTGATTGCAAATCTTCTGTATTTCCTACCTTATTCATTGTGCCTGTTTTTTTGTTTTTTTTTTTTTTAGTTTTGTACTGTGGAGAGTATCAAGGAAGACTCTACTAGCCCATACAACTGACAGAACCCAGATGAATAACTTACAGCAAAACTTGCTTTTGAGTAACTCCTACTTCTACCTACATTTTGTAGTGCTCATATAAGCCAACATGATACATTACACATGCAGTGATGCTCAAGGCTTGAATTCTTTGAGGGCAGAGAACTCAAGCTCTGGACATAAATCCTCTACTTGCATGTAGACATGTGTCTTCTACTTACATTCTTCATTTCTGCCATAACCAGAGATCTCACATTCAGTCCAGTCAGGCAGCTGCAGCTCTGTCATGGGGAGGCAGGCAGCACGGACAGTGCCTGTTTCAACAGCACAGTCTTCTGCATCTGAGTTCAACTGCAACAGAGCTGAACAAGGAAAAAAATATCCCCTCAACATAAACTCATTCATCCTAAACTTGAGCCAGCCATGACCTTCCAGTCACAAAGTCAGAAAAGTTCTTACCAATATCATTGTTGAAATTTTCTGAGTCGAATCTCTGATGTACAGTGTAGTTCTTCACTTGGAACTTCTGTTCATTTTCCTCAGGAGTTGTTCGGGAAGTCCTGCCCAGCACAATCTTCAGCTGACTTGTGCTAAAGCTGAAGAAAACAGAGTCTCTATTCCTGTGTTAACTAGAGTGGACCCTTCCCTTGAAGATGTGCTGTTGGAATGTCTGTATTGTATTTTATTTTATTATTTTATTTTATTTTTTTATTTTATTTTATTCTATACATTTTTAGCTCTAGTACTACTTTGTTACCCGGGCAGTTTTGACTCCAAGGTGACCTATTTGCCTTCATTTTTGTTCTATGTGCTTACAGCCATCAGGGCAAAGCTCCTGTGCCAGCCTCTTGCCCTTCTCAAGTTTCAGATGGTTCTGCTGCACGTGTATTGATAACTTTGTTCTTAAGGTACCTGATACCCTCCTGTGCTACCTTAATGCCATCCTGCTGGTTTGCCCAATTAAATGCCTCTCTGTAATGCTCATCACAGTTAACTTCAGTGCAGATTTACTGGGATGAAGAGGGGTTTCTCCAAGCCTTACACCCTTCCAGCAAGCCTATACAGGACGCTTCTATTCCCCAACCTTTTTTCCCCCTGCCTCGGATAACACCAAATCCTCAACTCACCCTTCCTCAAAACAGTGAGCAGCTGACAAAACCCAGCAGGAGCTGATCAGGATCCCTCCACAGAGGAAGTGCTCTCCGGGCAGCCGGCGGTACTTGACGAAGATGGCAGCCTGCCAGGGGTGGGCCTCGATGGCCGCGTGGGAGCCTCCTCGGACGCGCAGCTGGCGGCCCCCGCGCCGCCGCAGGCCGCAGCTGGCTGTGGGGGACAAACCCACAAACAAGAAACAGCCTCGGTGTCCAGCCACTCCTGCTCTCAGTCAGGGGTTAAGAGCCTGCTAGTCACCAGCCCCCTGTTGAGGCAGCCTGCCATGAACTGTTTAGTGTTTGACTCATCTCTGTTTCCTAGGAAACTTGTAGTCTGATTTGAAAAAGTTCGGTAAGGAAACCCTGCCTTTCCTGTCCTGCATTTCTGCAATCTTCCCTTCTGGCAGAGCAAAAGGCATTTCTGTGAGAGTGGGCCTACAAAATCTCTTTCTGCTCCAAAAAGCCTTTTTTGTTTGTTTGTTTAACTCTAGCTCTTTTTTTACTGGAAGATGCTTGAGTGTAATACAGCTTTTTTTTCCTCCAGATTTTATTGTAATACAGATGGCATGCAGGACAGTAATGCTTCAAAGAAAGAGAAGAATCAGGAGTGCTGGTATCCTTACAGCAAGCAGGCACATTGCAGTACTCCCACGTGAGCTGATTTCCTTTCAGGACATGGCACCAGGGCTTGCTGTCATTATCAGGATTCCTGCAGCATGGGAAAGGGAAGAGCTATTTGTATTATCAGATCTGCAGAGAGTTTGCAGGGACCTAAAGGTGTCAGACTGTGTCCTGAGTGTATTCTTTTTGATTTTTCTGGAGGTACAGAGAGCCCTGAGGGCACGTGAAATTTGCATTTGCGGAATCTGATCTTAGAGAAGCATAAATAGGTCAGGTGGAATAAATTACTACTGGTAGTGAGCTTCATTGCCACCAGTAATGTATTTCCTGTGCTTTACTAATCCATGCAAAAGACTAAAGCCTTGCCTTAAGAGTACTATAGACAGTTTGGTGGGGTTTTTTTTATTCTGTAACCAACTACATACCTGCAGAAATTGTGACTACCAAGGCCCAGCTGGTAGGCATTTCTTCTCCAAGCAGTATATAGCTTGTTGACAAGGATTCGAGAATTCCACTTCAAACAGGTAGCTCCAGAACTGGTAACACTGTGGCTGCCACGGTAATCTGTCCCTCTTCCAGATCTGCAGTTGATGTTCCTAACTTCAGTAAGAAAGCTGCACATTAACTGATTGATTTGAACCTCTCAGTTGTTCCTAGGTGTGATTTCTGTCAAGGCATCTATTACCTTTATGTATCTCAATCTCTCAGTGTCATAAATCCTAAAAGCCTAAATATGATATAACATGAGAGTCTCAACTTTTTAGGCTACAGAAATAGCCCAAGTCCACAGAGAACCCTTATATATGCAGAGAATAATGGAAATTTCCAAGTCCATTCCCTGTCCCCTGCATGTACCTTTTGAACAGGAGGGCACACTGCAGTATTCCCAGGTGTACCTTCCCTCTTTGTAGATATAGCACCAAGGTCTGGAATCCTCATCTGGGTTTCTGAAAGAGTTACAGTATTAAAGCTATAAAGCTATTGCCAACAGTGTCATGTAGGCCATCTAGTTCACTAACTCGGTCCTGCTCTGCAGTGAAGATGTGGACCAAACCATGAGAAGTTGCTAAAATTCCTATTTTATTATAAAACTGGGGAGTACGTTGAGGTGAAGATGAGATGACCAGTAGCTAGCAGGAATGGACAGCATGTTTGTGCAGTTTAGGTCATGTACAGGAAGCATGATATTTTCACAGTTTTGATCAGGATTTGAAGCTGTAGGAAACCTGAATTACAAAAGGACTTTAGGGAGGGCTGAGAAGGGGCAAGGCAAAAACTGCGGGGTGAGAGATACTTGCATTTTGTAGGCTGCCATAAACATCCAGTCTGGGAAGATCTGAAGTTCAGATATGTCTGCAGATGTTGCAATTACTGCCCACGGGCTGCACAGTGTCTGCACCTGTGCAGAGTGTTCCCTGCTTGGTACCAGACTACAGCAAGCAGCCATCCTTTTGCTCCAGGCTCTTAGAATGCTTCCTGTGGCTCTGACCTGTGTGCCATCAGCCCCTCACCTGCAATAGTTGTGATTGCCCAATCCCAGCTCAGCAGCATCCTCTCTTTGGCCATTGTACCTCCAGTCCACCAAGCCATTGCTATTCCAATTTAAACATTCAGCTCCACTCTCTGTCATGTTCCAGGTACCCCTGTATGTTACTCCAGTGTCTTTGTAGCATTTCACTTCAGTATCTGAACAAAAGGGAACAAAATGTAAGGACAGCATCCTAATTCTTTCCCAGACACCTTCCTTAGTCTCTGTTCTGTTTAAACTTGGCTCTCAGACATCTTGTCTAGTAAGCCAGTGAAAATGCCCTGTCAGGCAGACTGTAAGTGTATATGAAGGTCTTCAGCTACAAAATTCAGAGTTTTATTAAGAGACACCTAGAACAACCCAGGTGTCCTTAAAAGTTCTTTGTAGTATTAGCTTTAGAATAAAAAAAGACAACTCAATAGAGAGCCTGGCCTACAGCAGGAGCTTCTGACTACCTCATCCTTGTACACTGCACAGCTAACATCAATAGTATTGCTCACAGCAGTTGATGTGGTATACTCACCTATTTCACACTGCTTCCCTGAGAAACCTGGGTGGCACTGGCAGATGAAGAGCTGTGGGGAATAATATGCCTGTGAACACTGGCCCCCATTGTAGCATTTATTTCTAGTGCAGGCTGTGGAATAAGCAAAAGCCAGGAAGTACTGTTAGAATTCACAGAAGCAAGAAGCTGGCAATGTATCCACATCTTTCATTTTCCTGTCAGTCTCATTAGCCTGTTCTGTTTTTTCCTACCCACCTGTTATTTCCATGTGCTTACAGCCCTTTTGTGCAGCCCTCCTATTCTTCCTTTATTTCATTCTCTCCATATATTCTATTAGACTTCCTCAGCCCCTTGTGCAGCCCCACTTAGTCCTGTCCCAGACAGTGTACACTGCTATTTCCATTTCTATCCTCTTCTATTCCCAGACAGATTTTCTGTGCACTAACTCTGCCCCTGACAGTGGAGTTCTTCTTTAGGATGATTAGATGGACAGTCTCTCATTTCCTTTTTCTTTGTCATACTCACCTCTGACAGGCACAGTGTGGCAGCGACTCCGACCACTGTCACACCTACAGTATTCTGTTCTGCTCCCTGAAAGCCTCAGCCAGGTCCCCCTGTGCTGGTAAATTTCTGCAGATGAATTATCTGTGCAAATGGCTGGAATTGGAGAAAGGAAATCCTCTTTTAGAGATTCAGGGAAAAGACCTGGCTGAGCAAAAGGACTCCTTCCTATTTCCAGGAGAAAAGTTTCTGTGATGGGAGCATCTGTCTAATGGGTTGCCCTTTTTCCTTCTCAGACCACAACTGTCCCATCTCTCTCATCTGTGCTGCCAGATGTATTGTTCCACTATTGACTGGCTTATTTTTTTTTTCCAAGAAGAGCAAAGGGAGGGGAAAACTTTGTTGTGGATGGTATTAACGGTCTGGTATTTTGCCTTCTGAATCTCTCATCCACAAAACCATGACAAAAAGCTTTCAGGCTCTGTTTCTTCAGCATCATTTGCTTTCCCCTCCCATGTTCATAAAGCTCCAGCTACCATGGTTTTAGTTAGCCTGGCTTACCTCTAGACCTGGCTCCTCGTTTGAAACGCATGTGTAAGCCCTGCAAGCAAAGAAGGTTATTTCTGTGAGTGACTGCTCTCTTGAAAAAGATGTGAGAACAAGTACTTTGAAAGAGTCAGTCCTTTTCTTGAGGCCATGTAAATCAGGGAAGCTCTGAGGAGCTGTCTGCCCTCTTGTCAGACAGAACAGTGAAAAGTGCCTCTAGTACCTCAGTATGGGTTCCTGAGAATTGTAAATCATTCAGTTGCCATGGATTACCAGGTGATTTCTTGTCATCTGAGTGAGGTGAACTTAGGATGTGCTCTACCACATGTGTGTGAAGTCATTATGTGCTCTAGGGGCATTGCAAATGCTAACTAAAGCTTGTCAGCTGTTTGAAGGAGGTTCAAGCAAATAATTTCCAAGGTAAAGTCAACAAGCAGTTACTTCTGCTCACTGACATGCAGTTTCCCCATAAGACTTTGTAGCTTGATTATCTTTAAGATATGTGTCTCCTGCAGCCAATTAAATGAAATATTTTTGATAAAGTTTTATGGAAGAAACCAATTTAGAAAGCTTCTTCGATTAGGCCACAAGAGAAAGAAGATAAAAAGAAGGAGGAAGGGTGGGATAGCAATTTTTTGAGAAAGGGAGTAAACATTTCAGAATTGTGTGGCATTTACTCAAGCTGTGTGTGGTGTGAGGCTCAAAGTGAGGGGACAAGGGAACCACTGATGCCCAGTGATGAAGATAATGACCATAGAAAATGAAAGGCTGGTTACAATGGAATTCTTATTAACAGGGAAAGGTGACAGTGGACAGATACACCAAGACCACCTGGAGAAGACTTGCTTACTGAAATGAAAACCAGCCAGGGTAACACATAACACATCCACAACAAGAGGTAAACTTTTTTCTCCCTCTGATTTCTAGTGAGCTAAGCAGATTCTCCTTCTGCCTGATGCAGACAGCTGGAGTCAATGGTAAGGAAGTGCTGCTGAAAATACAGGAAGATGGCAAGAGAATTATTTGATGCATTAGCCTCTTACCTGGCACTGGGCAGTCATGATTACTCCCACCAGCACAAGGAGACATGGGACTTTGCCTTCCATTCTGAGTGTTTTCCACATCAGCTCCAAATCTCAAATTATCTGTAGAGACAAAAAATAAGATGTTGAACAAAGGAGGTTTATAGTGTGAATGGAGGTCAAGGTGTAACTTTAAATTAAAATTTTAAATTATGAAAACTCTTTTTACACATTTTCAACCCACTGCTTCTCAGCTGTCTGGTCTAGCTGTCCTGGTCTTGAAACTGCCAGGCTGGACCCAGCTGTCCAGTGAAATCAATATATCAAGCCAGATATCAAGCTTTTACTTGATAAACATAGAAACTTGATAAGCTCAAGCACACTCTTTTACATCTGGAGGAAACTGAGAGGGTGTTTCCTGGGGGACAGAAGCAAACTCCAAGTACTTTTTCCCTAAATTGCAGGATGCCAACAGTACCAGGTGTGCCATAGAGAGGTGAGCTTGTCTGATGGTGCAGTGTAATGGTGATTGGAGTGTGTTCATTGAGACTCAGATTAATCACACCTACTTAAGAGATCTCTTGGTCTGCTGAAGGGTCAGTTTGTGGTAACAGTGGTTTATGAGGATTTGCAATTTTTGTCCAACTGCTGCTTTGGGTGAGAGTGAAGGCTTCTGTCATGTGTAGAGGATGTGTAGGCAAAATGATTTTGCTTGATGATAGGTGAGGACAGTACTGCTATGCCTCTTATTTTCAATATTTCTACTGCTTCTCCCCAACTGAGCCTTTAGTTTTCACTATTATCCCATGCTTTTACTAAAAAGGCAGGGTATGGCAATGGTCTGGCAGGCTAGCTTTTGTTCTGATATGCTCATTTATTTGTTGCAGCATCTTTCTGTATGTCACTTCTGTGCAGTCCCACCTATACATTATTCCCTCTAGTCCCTTCAGCAGCTTTACACTTCAAAGCCCTCCTCAATCCACCAGGAAGAGTTTCTACCTTTTCCAAATTGATTTACAGAGTCTGACTGCTATATTAGTAGTCTTGGGAGAGAACCTTCATTGATCCCTAGTGGGAGATTGTGATGTGGTGGACCCCCCTTGCTTTGAACAAGTCCCACACCAGACGTCCATTTTCTCTCTTCCTTTTAAAATATAATATTTCCTACACAAACCAAGAGCTGGGAGCGAGATAGAGTAGCAGGCACAAGATACAGTCAAGAAGGCACAATTTAATTTCCAGTCTCTAGGATTGCCCTGAAGTTCCAAGTATTTGAAATAATATTCAGGCACTGTTGCTCACACTATCACCTTTTTATCATCTATGTTATATGCAGAAAGCTAACCCAATTATTTGAGAAAACTACTCCTTCCAGTAAACAGGACCTCAGACTCTGTTTGTATAAAGCCAGAGAAGGCAGCTGGATAACAGCTGGTGAAATTGGACTATGACAGATGAGTCATAAATTGGGATTCGAGGCTAATATGGAGAAAGACTGTATTTTTTTAGTAGTTTTCTTGTTGTTTTGGGTTTTTTTTCCTGTTTGCCTGTTTTAAAATTTGTTCAAAGCAAAAGGACGAATAGTTTCTGAAGCAAAACCAGGAGTGCAGCAGGATAGTTTAGGATGTGATTTCTCATCATAAGGCTGCAAAAAGAGGGGACTTAAGTTGCAAGTCAGACTGAAAAGATTCACAAGAACATCTCCCAGGAACCTTAGTTACTCCATGCTTTATCTTTGGGTCACACCTTCATGATAAAATCCTTATAATTTATAGCATCTCTCAGTGATTTGTATCAGTCCATAGATTTCACAGTTGAAGCAACAGACTGCAAACCCTTGCTGCCTTTTCCTGCCTTCTGGATAAAGCATCTCTGTATCCCTTTTCTGAACTGAGCAGATGAATAGCAGATTTGAACTATTTCTCCTTAAAAATATAACAAACAGACCTCTGTTTTTTGGGGGAAAGAGCTAAAAACACAAAAGAAAACAAAAGTAAGATGCTGTAGTCTTTGAAGACTTTGGAGGAAATGAATATTTCAAAGTCTGGCTTTGTTTTGGGAATCATTGTCAGGATTTCCTGTGGTTTTGGCCACATTTAAAGAGAAGCATATCGTGCTTTGGAACCTGGGGTGAAAGGCACAGTCTGATCTCCTCCTGGAAAGATTAGACAAATTCTCCTTTTGCAGCTAGTTCTCTGTGTCTCCTTACCCTACCATTAAGATATTTGTCCATAACTCTTCCTTTAAGTTCTTCTGCTAATTTGTGCAGGAGATTCCTCCTTGCTTAACTGGTCAGAGCCTGTCAGCTCTTTCCCTTGGAAAGCTTCAGCTTTCTTGAAACAGCTCAAAGTTAGCAGCTCTTCAAAAGCAGCAAGGCAATAGCTCAGTTAGTTAACTACCATGGTGCTTCAGCGAGATTTATTAAAGAATAATATTTAATAGTATTTAATGACAATGCCATTGATGTCGCAACCAGGAAACGCCCTTTTTGAAACAGGTGCGGAGCAGTGCCTACCTTTTTGCTTTTTCTCTTCTGTATTCTCTGGATGATTTTCTCTCCAGAGCGGTCTGGCTTTGTGTTTCCTGTGCCTCTGCTCTGATCTGTGTCCTGCTGGTAGCGCCACTCGAGGGGGTGGAGACTCCCCGGGCCGAGGGCCGTGCTGTCCGCATCCCACCCCTTCCCCAGCATCCCGGGCTCGGTCCAGGCAGCGCCCGGACTGCCACGGAGGGAGCCTGAGCGGGTCACCAGGAAAGCTCCTTGCTGCCGGGCTTTACAGTCAGATTGTTTTGTTCTTTCTCTTTTTCCAGCCAGAGCGCAGATTCAGTCTTCAAAACAATTCTCCCCCGCTGAACACCTTGCTGTTCAATGACAGAACGGTGTCCCCTACAGCAAACTGTCCTGTCTCATTCTGCTTCTAGGAGTGTGAGTGAGTGCACAGCTGTATCATTTCTAATGTAATTAGAAGTCTGCATTATGTAGATTTAGTCCTAATAATGAGAAACTCCCATGTCAAGCACAAGTAGTGTGCTGTACTCCTAATTAAGATGTTTGGCAGAGAGGCCCTGACCCGCCCGTGGAGCAAGAAACAGTCAGGGGACCTTGCAAGTTAAATGAGCAAAACTTCTAATGAACTTTAGATAGAAATAAGGAACGGTACGTTGAGGGCCAGAGTTAAATGTTCGCTGATACTACTCATCCTAGAAAATGAAAAAATCTACTCAGCAGGATGTGGCCATGAGGTATTCAGCTATCAAAGCATGGCAGACAAATGTGATGATCAGTTTTAGAGCTGACCTTAGGGCACTGTTATGAAAACAGCCAGTAGTGCAATTGTTACAGTGGTGGATGTGTCCTACCTTCTTGGAACCGATTCACTAGCAATCAGGCTCCTGACAGAATTTAGTGTAAGACATAAGAACCAGTATGTGAGGGACTTCCATTTTCAGGACGCAGCTGTGTGGAGTCCTCATTTGGAAAGCATGGCACTGGTTATTTTGCATAATGGTAAAGATGAAACACTTGAGTAACTCTGTATGTTTAGCTCTTCTCTGCATGGAGATCTACGTCAAGATTATCAAATTTATTTCTCCAAGAGCCACAGTGCTGGTGATAACACTACTGCCGTAAATCTGATTTAAGTGTAGCTGCATTTGACCGTTTCCAGAAGGGAGTTCAAGTTGTTGAGACTGAACACTGCTCAGCGAGCAGGGGCTAATTTATTTTATTTTTAAAGATAACAGCCATTTGACTTCTAGATTAAAGATGCTAACAAACTAATGGCCATGGGGGAAGATTTAAAAAATTATTTCCTGGCTTTTCACAGCTTAAGGACAACTGTAATTGTCTACAGAGTGTGATGCCATTTGTAGGGTTTAACACATTTCAGCAAAGCCAGCAATAAGTGTCTGCCCTCTCAAGCACCATCTACTGGCTTTTCTCTAAGCTGATCCTCCGGATGGTTTCCGCAGGACTGTTTAATGTCAGTGACCAAGGGTGACATCAGGACATCCCAGGCAGGCCCGTGTCCCCTCCGTGCCCGGTGGCTTTGGCAGGTCCAGCGCAGGCGGCCGGAGTTGTCCGGGGTCTCGGAGCGCACCTTCCACCCGCGCAGGTCCTCGCAGCGGTATTAAATCACTCACGCCAGCCCGCCCAGCAGGAAGAGTCATCCGAACCCGACGTAATGCCCAGGACAGAGCTTTGGCTCGGGCGCTGCGCTGGGAAAAGCACACGGGGCATTCCGGATCGGCGACTTGTAGGAGATGCTGTGGGAAGAAGACGGCACAACTCCGCAATTTGACTTACTCAGCCCACGAGCCGCGCTCTCCTCTCGCCCCGAGCCCCGGCCCCGAGCCCCGGCCCCTTTAAGGGCGGGCGGGCGCTGGCG
>VXBQ01012299.1:24848-48661 GCA_013400175.1 Phainopepla nitens
CGCCGCGCCGTGTCCCCGGTGCCCGCTCGCCGAGCCGTGTCCCCGGTGCCCGCTCGCCGCGCGGTGTCCCCGCGGCCCCGGAGCGCGGATCTGAGCGCGGGGGGCGCTGAGGGAAATGGTGCGAGAGGTTTTCGGCCGCCGAGGGATCGATTCCCTTCCGGGAGGTGCCCGGTCCGTGCGGCGGCAAGTGCGTGGAAATTCACGCGTAAAGAAAACTTCGAGGCTTTTGGGTGTCTTCGTCAGCTGCTACCTGTTAATTGTGCTGCTTTACCCGGCTTGACGCCTGTGCTGGGGCAGTCCCTTGGGGTGTTGGATTAACATTTTCGGGTGTAGTGGTCTGATTTGCGTCTTTTCTGGCCGGTGGCAACAGACTGCCTTGCACTCCTTTGCAAGGCTCGTTGCTGCACCTTCTAGGCAGATCTGTAATGAATACGTGTTGAAGAAACACAGTCTTGCACGTGCAAACCTTTAGAATTCACTAATTCCGTTTCTAAAAGGATTTGTGACCGTGTAGGACTTCGAGTAACGACCACCAGCGTGTGAAACTGTACAGCGGTTGCAGAACATCGCGTGCACTTGCCTCATTTTTGTTCTGCAGGCTGAACCATCCCAATGTGGTGGCTGCCCGTGATGTCCCTGAAGGGATGCAGAAGCTTGCACCAAATGATTTGCCCTTGTTGGCCATGGAGTACTGCCAGGGTGGAGACCTCCGCAAGGTGAGGCCGCTGGGGTGGTAATCAAGGAGTGGATCTAATCTCATCCCTGGTTTTCTGCTGAACTTTTCCTTAAAACCTTTGCTTTCACGTTCTGATGCTTCCTAATTCTAGTCATGGCATCAACAGGTGTTGGTGGCTTGGTCCTTGATAATATGTTCAGCTTTTGAAGACTTAAGTGCTTTGTGAAACTCTGTGTTTTTTTGGATGCAAGTGACACTGTGAGGAGTTTGCACATAAAGAATGAGGGCAAATGTAAGGGGTGTGGAACAGTATGTGAGTATGGCCAAGACCATTGTAGGGTAGGTGTATCTGTAGGCTGTACCCTTTCTCAGAGTGATTAACTCCTGTCTGTCATAGAAAGAAATAACACATGATAGTTCTAATCCTATGGCTTTTCTGACCTTTGCTATAATCTGCCTGTAGCTAAACCCCAGACCTTAGGCCTCAGGTTGGAGTTGACACTGTCAGGCACAGGGGAATGGCAAAGAGGAATGGAACAAATAGAAGGTTGAGGATGGGATGACAGTGACTTCTTTCACCTGCTCCTTTGTCCTCCCATGCAATTTAACCAAGGCACGAAGCTGAAATTGCTGCTACCACAGGTCACAGTCCATAGAGTTTTGTGCTTCTTGAGAATTTAATTGCTGTTGCTGAAACTTCTTGCATCCCTGAGACTTTTTGGGACTGTGGGCCTCGCTCAGGACAGAGGAGGGAAAGACTTCCTTCTCTGTTGCTTACTTGCAGTACCTGAACCAGCTGGAGAATTGCTGTGGCTTGCGGGAAGAAGCTATTCTTATCTTGTTATCAGACATTGGTAAGTGGTGGCAGTACCTTCAGTTGTCTGAGCTCTGGAAACCCTTTTAGTCCTGAACCCACTCTCCAAATACACAGCAGTGACCTTAGTGACTCCATTTTAGACTGACCTTTTATGATCTTGATCACCTACCAGAAGTGTTGGGAGTCTGGGGAGGTCCTTGCCTGCTGGAAGCTAGCCAGCATTACTGCAGGAGGGATGTGAGGGAACACCCAGAGAGAGAACTCAGCTTCTATGGTGCTGACTTTACCCCTTACCCTTAGTATTTCATTGTTTGATTGTACAAGGTTTGATGTGAAAGCCATGCTTATTAGTAGATAGAACTGAATCCTTACTGAGCTCATGCTAGGTACTGGTAATGCTCTTAGAACTGGCTTTTTCTGTTTCTCAGCTTCTGCTCTCAGATACCTTCATGAGAACAGGATCATCCACAGAGACTTGAAACCAGAGAACATTGTGCTGCAGCAAGGAGAGCAAAGGGTAAGCAGGAAGCAGTTGTCTCTACCTGCACAGACAAGTAAGCTTACAAGAAATATGCACGTCCTTCATGCAGTTACGTGGTCCCTCTGCAAGAGCACTCAGCCCAGGATAATTCCTGTCTCAGGTCACTGTGTCAGATGAATAGTATTCTGTGTGCAGCTGAGATGAGACATGGTATTAGACATCTGTTAACACCTGACATTTTGACTTTCAGCTATTAAGGAAAGAACCAGACTGTACAGATTGACCAAAGATGGGAAGGAGCTAGACACATAACTGCTGAGTGTGCTACGACACCTTCAGATTCATTGTGGTTCTAGGAATCTACAGTAACCTCCCATTTCTGCTTCTGTCTCTTCACTGGCACCTTTCCTGCATAGCTTTGAACAGCTGGCCCTTTTCTTTCTGCTGTATGATGTGCTTTTAACAGGACTTCAGTCTAGCATTCTTATTGTTGTGTGTTTCAGTTAATACACAAAATCATCGACCTCGGTTACGCTAAGGAGTTGGATCAGGGTAGCCTATGCACATCCTTTGTTGGGACTCTGCAGTACTTGGTAAGGAAGGAATTCAGCTAGAAGAGCAGCTACTGCTTTCTAGGGGGAGAGAATTACCAAGCTTTGGGCTGGAGTTAAGTACTTATGTGGTATGGGGTGCATTTGTGGTGCTGGAGCTAGCAAAGGTGACTGCTTTTTTGCTGACACTGGGTTTTCTGCAGCTCCTTCTGTTATAAAGAAGCAGGAGTGCCAGTAACCTTTGCTGCTCACTCCAAGAGGGTCTTAAAGCACGTGAGAGGCAGCGTTCAGTAACGTCTTTAATCATTTGTACAAATGCTAATGACATGTTAAGGGATAGAGAAAGCTAAGAGCTGGGTGGCTTTGTCTCATGGATGTAAACTGTATCAGGCTCCAGAGCTGCTGGAGCAGCAGAAGTACACGGTGACAGTGGATTACTGGAGCTTTGGCACACTTGCCTTTGAGTGCATCACAGGCTTCCGACCGTTCCTGCCCAACTGGCAGCCAGTGCAGTGGTGAGTGAGCCGTGGCTGGGTGATGGGTGGGCAGGATGTGACTTCCCTGTTTGTAGGAAGTGTGGTCCCTTGATTCTGAGGACAGCACCCCCATGTCCCTTGCCCTTTTGGAAACTGATCCCTCTCACAGGAGTTTGACCCACCTGAGCAAGTTCAGCATTCCTGATACTTGCTCTGTGGTATAAGGGCAGGTAACAAAAACCAAAGTGGCATCTGTATTATAGGTGTCAAGAGTAGCTTTAAGAGCCTGCTAACATGCAGGCTGGGAAAAGCTGGCAATTATTTCACCAATATTTCACCATTGTACTTGCTTACATTAGGCATACAAAAGTGCGTCAGAAGAGTGAGCTGGATATTGTTGTTTCAGAAGACTTATCTGGAGAAGTCAAGTTTTCTAGCAGTTTGCCTCGCCCAAACAATCTAAACAGGTGAGTACTAGAAATAGCTGTGCTGAGATAAACTGATTCTTCTGCAAAAGGAGCAAATTCATATTCTATGCCTTACTGTGTTAATCTGTGAATAAACTGAGTGCATGACACAGGTGGTAGTGTTGTCAGGCTTGTGCAGTCTTGGTTTCTGCCTCCTAAACACTGCATTTGTGATGGGGAGAGGTGGAGTGTTGGAGGGAGAAGGGGGAGGAGTTTTGTCAGTCCTCCCACACAGAGCAGGCCATGTGGTTACTGCAAATGCACTTTTACCTCTTCCAATCTCCTCCTGGTTTTTATTGCTCAGCGTTTTGTCTGCGAGGCTGGAGAAATGGCTGCAGCTCATGTTGATGTGGCACCCACGTCAGAGAGGTACAGATCCTACTTATGGACCCAATGGGTGCTTCAAAGCTTTGGATGACATTTTGAACTTGAAGGTAAGCAGTGGGTCTGTGTTACCCTGAAAAGTTTTCCAGAGAGCAGTTGCCTGTAGCCTGTGAGAGGAGAGGTTTGAATCAGACTTAGGGGGAAGAGTGAGGCAGGAGCTCATAGAACTGTCTCCTGACAGGGACAGGTGCTTTCCTCTTGCCTCTCTGAGGACAAATACTCTCTGAGCTTGTTGAGAGTAGTGAATAGCTTCTGTGCATGCTTAGTTCCATATTCTGATAGAGGATTCCACAGCTGAAGCTGTTTAATTGCCACGTGGCCTCTCTTCCACTTGATGGTAAACAAGAGCTTTGCCATAATGTTAGGAAGTAGCTGCAGAGTGACTTCTTGGGTCTGCCAAGTGCTTTAAATGGTTTGTTGGTGGTCACTGTCCGAGTCCCTCAGTCTCTGCTGTAACATGACCAATATATCTTCAGCCTTTCTCATGCCATGCTACTCTTCTTGTAGTTGCTTCATGTTTTGAACATGGTTACGGGAACTGTGCACACCTACCCTGTGACAGAAGAAGAGACTCTGCAGAGTGTGAAGGCCAGGATTCAGTCAGATACAGGAATTCCAGAACAGGACCAGGAACTACTGCAGGAAGCAGGACTGGCATTGTTTTCTCAGAAGCTGGTCACTAAACATACAGCTGATAGCAAGGTGAGTCTGCATACTCCCTCTCTTGCTTTTGAGTGAATCAGAAGACACTCCTCTCACTTTGGGATCACAGCAGTCCTTGCTGTTGTGGCATGCTTTTGTCATGGTAACCTCACAGACCTCACAGCCATTGTAGCATAGGCACCCTACTGCCTTTGGTGTTCTGTGTTTGGCTGAGGAGGACTGTTCTGTTTATGGTGTTACCAAGACTTACTTTTTCCTGAGAAAACCTAGTTGGGTCTTTTGTCTTCTGCAGGTGAACGATGCTGCAGCTGCAGACACGGACCTTCTCTTCCTTTTTGATAACAAGAAAGTTTCCTATGAGGCTCAGGTGGCCTTGCGTCCTCATCCAGAAAGTGTTGACTGCATCCGTAAGGATTTTCTCTGGCGTGAACGTGAAGGGGGGATCTGTGTCATGTACAAAGAGCAGAGGGAGCTTTTGCATATTGGGACTGAAGAAGCAGTGAAATGGACTGTCATTCATTCCATTTATCAGAATAACTGAAAAAAGGAAATGTTTGATTTTGGTATGCTGACAGAACTGCACACAGGGGTTATCCAGCTCTAGGCTTTGCAGGCAGTAACATGCCCCTCAAAGGAGCAATGCTTTGGTCTGTTTTGTGATAACACAACTTGGCTGCTTCATGTTGATATGTACATTTCCCTTTCCCCTGCCTCCTCTGTTCTCAGTTCAGGATCCAAAGAAGAACCTCCACTTTTTCCAGCTGCGGAAAGTGTGGGGTCAGATCTGGCACACGATCCGGATGCTGAAAGAGGACTGCAGCCGCCTGCAGCAGGGCCAGCGGGCAGCCATGTACGGGGGCACTTTCTCTAGAATACTCATCTCTGTGCTCTGGTGAAGGGCAACACAGAAATGGGACCCTGGTGGATTGGGGGAGCCCGTGGTTGGAGCTGTAAGCAGTTAATGAAAAGCTGAGAGTTAGCCCTTTGGCACAGCTGCATTTGTCCTCGCTGCTGTCTCAAGTTTCTGCTTTGGATGTGGCCTGGTGGATTTTTAGTTTTGGAAGCTAATAGGACCTTCTTGTCCATGCAGGATGAATCTGTTGCGTTACAATAGCACCCTCTCGAAGATGAAGAATTCTATGGCCTCCCTTTCTCAGCAGCTGAAAGCAAAGCTGGACTTCTTTAAAACAAGCATCCAAATCGATCTGGAAAAGTATAAAGAGCAGATTGAATTTGGAATTAGTGAGTATAGCATCTGGCAAACAGGTCCTTTCATGCCTCTTATCCTCACAAAAACACCTACCTCTTTCTCTGGGAACCTGAGAAAGCCAGTCACTCTTCTTTGATTCCTGTAGCTTCTGAGAAGCTGCTGTTTGCCTGGAAAGAGATGGAGCAAGCTGTGGAACTTTGTGGGCGGGTATGTTTCTAAATCTAACTGCTTAACAAAAACAAACCTCTTTTTCTTTATGATATCTCCCCCCTCCTCTCCATGTTTTTTCATTCTCCCTGCCTTAAATAGAAACTCCTTGTGTCTGGGCTGATTCCAGATTTCACATTACCTTGGTTTGCCTGGCACCATTTTTGTCCATTGCTGGTACTACATATAAAGCTCACTCTGTTGAAAGGCTTAGGGTAAAAAGGGAGATCTTGGGGAAACCCCAAAAATGTCTTGGAAGTTGTTTTATTCAAGAGCACCCACCTAATTTCCTTGAATTGAAATTACTCTTATTCTCATTTATCTTTGGCCAAGGCTGCTGTTACCATCTTGCTGGTGTGTTTAGAAATACGAATGAAAGGGAAGAAGCAATGTGAGTGGCAATGTCTCTAAGCATGAGACTGTTCTGTTGCTTGTGTTCTACCCTGCTTTCAGGAGGATGATGTGGACCAGTTGGTGAAGAGGATGATGGCCCTGCAGACAGACATTGTGGACCTGCAGAGAAGCCCACTAGGTCGTAAACAAGGAGGAACACTTGAGGATTTGTGAGTTGAACTGCCTTGAGCTTCAGATGCAGGAGTGTTTCTAGCACAGGACAATGAAAGGGTTGTTTCTTCTACCCAAATTATGGGGGACTGTGAGGACTTTACATTAAAGATGGTTTTTGAATCATCTGTCATGGGCCTGAAATGGCAGACAGATATAGAAAAGATGTGAGTTCTAAAACTATTTGTTCTTAATTTGTTCTTTGGAAATCTTTTGTTTTTTCCTGCTTTCTTCTTCTTCTAGAGAAGAACAAGCCAGAGAGCTGTACCGAAGACTGAGAGAGAAGCCAAGAGGTAAAAGACACTTTAGCTCAAGGTCAGCTTGCTTTGTGTGGATAGTAACTTAGGAGATGTGGTAATGATCATTGAGAAAACTGTCTGCCTTCTAGGCCTGCCCAGACACTAGCAGCACATGGACTCTCCTGGACTTGCCTTTTTTCTTGTTTTTGAGAGGGGAGTCTGTTTCATACTAAGCCAGAATTCCTTTCTCAGTGGTTTTAAGCTGTTCTCAAAACTCCTCTGGAGCTCTTCTCAGAGCAGGCTGTTGCCACAAGCATACTCTGCTGCTTCTGGAAGGAAGGATGAAAGATATGGCTGTTCTTTGATACAGTCCCAACTCTCCTTTTCAAGTTCTTTACATTTTGAAGAAAGTGGATAAAATTCAGTGTAAATTCATCTCACTCAGACTTGGATATCCTGAACTTTGGATGTTTCAGGATTGAAGCAGTAGTGGAAACAAGCCACTAAGAATCTTTTCTCTGTCCTATAAACATTCCTTTCTGTGTAACACTGACTGTCATTGCAGATCAGAGGACAAGTGGTGACAGCCAGGAGATAGTACGACTGCTCCTACAGGCAATCCAGACCTTTGAAAAAAAAGTTAGAGTCATTTATGCTCAGCTCAGGTGAGCTTTGTAGATTTTATTTAGAGTTAAGACATTTTCTCTTCCAGCAAGAGAAGGTTTAAAACTCCATGCATACAGCTAAGGAGATCTTGCCGTGTTACAGGAAATAAGTAACTTCAGAAATGTTCTCCTACTGCAGTGGCCCACATGTGATCTGATTAGTTTTTACTTTTTTAATAGTAAAACTGTAGTTTGCAAACAGAAGGCATTGGAATTGTTCCCCAAAGTGGAGAAAGTGATGAATCTGATGAGTGAAGATGAGGAAACGGTTGTTAGGCTTCAGGAGAAACGGCAGAAAGAACTGTGGAACTTGCTGAAAATTGCTTGTGTAAGTAAAATAAAAACTCCACTTAGAATATGATTTGTAGCACAGGTTACTGAAATAATAATAAATTGAGTATGTCCTATGGTTCTTTTCTTGGTTTTGAATTAGTATTAAAGCCAAGTTCCAGGTTGTCTCAGATTTCCTGGCTGCTGAGAACTAGTGGAAATAATTGCACTCTGAGTATTCTGTGCTTTTTTTCAGAGTAAAGTACGTGGTCCTGTTACTGGCAGTCCAGAGAGCATGAACACATCACGTCTTGGCAGCTCAGGGCAGCTGCTGCTGCAGGTCCCTTCTGGAACTTACAATTTATCAGAATCTGTAAGAAAAAGGTGAGGCAAAGTCTGGAGTGCCTCAGCTGCTAATGCCAGCACTACAAAGCTGGGCTTCCTGCTTTGTGAAATAATGGCACACAGGGTTTCTCACGTTTTACACTTGGTGTTGAGCTTGCATTGTGAGCAGTCTTGGTTTTCTACTACTTAGCCTTCCTGGGGCCTGCAGATCTTCCTTAGGAAAAATGGGGAATCATGTATAGCTTCACTTCCCCCTGCCTCAGTAATAAAGATGGATTTTTTGTTTTCTTCCTTTGATCTGAGATGGTTGGGCTCACTTGGAAGTACACTGCCAGCAAGAGGTGCTGAAGCATTGTCACATAAGGCCAGAGCAGCTGAGCTGTATCATGAGGAGATTGCTGTAACCAAGCAGGTGTAGTTCTGGCTTCCTTAAATGAACTGGCTCACCACTTGGAATGAGACACCTTGCTTTGTTTATTTGCATGTTGCCCCATCCTTAAGTTTGTAGGCTGTTGTCAGCTTTTTCTCTAGCAACAGTGGTTCCACAGAAGAACCCAGTCCCAGCTTGGAATACATTTCCTTTCCCCTGTCCAGTAATTCAGGGGCTGCCACCAACTTCTCAAGTTGCAGTATGAATTACAAGCCTGTGACCTGACCAGCTTTGGCGTTCTGCAGAAAGCTGCCAGAAATACTTCTGAGTAATAGAGGCAGCATCTCTTTAAACTGCCACAGAAGTTAATAGTGTAATAATTGTCCCTTTCAGTGAGGAGCTGCTGCTGGAATCTCGGAAACTTTGTAGCCAGCTAGAAAACATGATGCATGACACAATGAAGGATCAAGAGCAGAGTTTCTTGGTAATGTATTCATTCTTCTCTAAGTGGACTGGGGAAGTGCATGGCTTCAAAGTTCTGCTTGTGCAACTTTGCCACCACTAATATAGCGAATTTAAATCTGCAGTTTACTCCTGGGACAAGGGGACAATAGGAGCTGCAGCGATGGAGGCAGCTGTTTGCTCAAGACTGGGAGCTTCTTGTGCTGAGCAGTAAAGGATGGGGCAAAGCACTTGGGCTGTTGTACAAAAATATTGCAAAACTGCACACAAATTTGGGATGAGTGGGTGGCAGTACAATGGTTTCATTTAATGATGCAGAATATTAAAAAGAGTAAAATAGTAGACAGTGCAAGTAGGTGAAGTCTTTCCTTGACAGCAGTCACGTGGCTCATCATGAAATTATACTGACCAAGTTGTTCACAGTAATTTTTTTAAAACTCTTAACATCCTTCCTCTTTATTCTAGAGGGAGTTCAACTGTAAACTAGTGTTTAACTTCATTTATTCTTTAGGCTCTAGACTGGAGCTGGCTGCAGCTTCAGGTAGAAGAAACAAACAGTCCAGAACAAACCCAGATGTAAAATCACTTTGGATGCCTCTGAAGCCATGCTACTTTGGGAAGCCAACTGTGAAAAGCTGCTGCCTCTGAGGAGGGAACCTCAACTGCCTTCTTCTACTGTCACCAACTGCTCGTGTGATACAGATGGCCGAGCTTTTAGTATCCACTTCTCAGACACTTTTTCACAAAGATACAGTAGGGAATGCTTGTCCTAACTGCTTGGAAAATGTTCTTAATCGTGCCTTAAGACAGCAGATACTCTGTCCTGATATATCTGCCCTTAGGCATCACCTGTGGCTGTTTTGCTGCATTTTAGGCTTTCTAATGAACAATGGACTATATACTGGTAGATGTCACCTTCTTAATGAACTGTGAACTTAATTTCTTAACTTTGCTGATTTGCACTTTTTTTTCTTTAAGTGTAATGTTGTACTTACCTAATACTTGTTTCCTGTATGGGAACGAAATTATCTAATACATGTAAACTTTTGGTTTGCTCTTTTTGATGCCCTCAATAACATTATAACTGAAAAAACTGCTTTCACTGTGCAGTCTCTACATGAGAGGTGTAAGAATGTTATCCTAGAAACCACAGGAGCAGGAAATCAGTGTAACAAAGCATTTGCAGATTATCTATTAACCATGCTTAAAGTTGCATGAAAAGACCAAAAAACCTCAGCTGGATGGAACCTTGGTGAGAGTCAACACACGCCAGCCTTCTGTTCTGACTGTGACCACTTTATTTCATTCTGATGTAACCCCAAATTTCCACTACAGTACAGAGACCTCCTTTTAGAAAAGGCTGTGAAGTACAGGACATGCAAAATGCAATACAATAATGGGGAGAGGTTGGATTTTTCTTCTGGTTTTCTTGGAACAGATTTGAAATACAGGAAACTGAAATGTGGCACAAACATCACAACTTCCATGTATGCCTTCAAGTGTCTTTGTTGTGCTGGGACACTCTGGACTTCAGCATTGGGTTAAAGTCATTCTTGGGAAGAGCAGAACCTTCACACTTCTTCAAATTTCAGAGTAATACTAAGGCTGAAATGCACTGGGTACACTTTTCCTTCATCTTCCAGAGCACCACCAGTTTTACTAAAAGCTGTGTTAAGCTTCCATCTCGAATCCCAGCCCAACTTTGTGACTTCCACCAGTGAAATTCTTGCCATCAATCAAGCCTGAGAGGGTCACCTTTACACCTGCAAAAGCAAAAGCAAGTCCTGAGAACCATCACACACTGAGCTCCTGTACAGTGCTCTCCCTCAGGTACTTGACTTCACTAATGTTGTGGCTTAGTTGCCACAGGAACTCGTGTACACTGATGTCCTTCTCTGAGTCTGCATAAAGATTTCTAGCTCCTTTGTTGGTGGGTTCTGTTCCTGAGATGACAGTGAATTAAACCACTCAAGTACTCAATGCTGTTTGCTGCTGCTGCCACTGAGAGTACTCACCAGGTCGGAGGGTGTAAGTGTAACCAACTCCAAGGAGGCTGGCATTGTTCACTTTAGCCTACAAGGAAAAAAAAAAATCACAGTCTTTATAAACTGTGTTTAAGTATTCATACAGAAGTGTCCCAGTGCCCTGAGAAGGTGGTTTTTGCATTAAGCCGCTTTACCTACTTGTAGACCAACCTCTAGTAGAAGTGTGTTCCAATCTTTTCCTTTTTTCAGGAGTTTCCAGCTTAAGCAAATGGTGGTCCAATTCTGCCTACACAAAATGCTCTGCTGCTTGTCACTGCCTCCTCTAAAATGTCTTTATATCCTTTAGAGAGCTACTTACTGCAGTCCCTCAGAGCCTGGCTTGTGTGCATCACTCAGGAGTGATCTTCTTTTAATGAGCAAGGAATACATGAATATGCAATCCCCTTTTTGCATTACTGAGCTTTGAGCTCTTTACAATAGTATTTCTCATCTTTCATTTTTTGGTTCAATGCTCCTGGAACTAATTGTTTTGAAACATAAATGCTTGCTACTTCAGTTCCTAGTACTAAAATGCAGCCATGGCAGCTGACTTTCAGGAGTTAACTTACTGTTAGGAGGAAGCTGTAAGCTCAGCTGAACTTCCACCATTGTAACAACAATATGGTTTTACTTTATGGATTTAAGAATTAAAAGGACACTGTGTCCTTCCACTACCTTTTAAAACACATTTTGAAGCACACTACTCAGACTATTTCACTACTAAAATTGTATTTTAGATTTCTTTTCCCCCATAATTTCACAAGTATGATGTGTGAGGTCCCAATTTAACTCTGAATCACAACAGAAGCCACAGTTTGCAATTTACTGTACTTCCTCAGTAACTAGTTAAAGCAACTGTTTCACAACAAGAATTTTCAGTATTTAGGGGAGCTTGAAATACTCATTTCTGTAACAAAATTCTTACCACAACAGAAGTCTTCTCATCATATTGGTACTTTCCAGCAATACCAAAACGTGTGTTGTTACTGCCAGCAGTCCATGCAAGATTCACTGATGTCTCAATATAATTACTAATCTTCTGATAAACAGACCCACCAAACTCAGTGCCATCATTCCTGTTTGTAATACATGCAAATGTGTCAAGCCTTGCCTTGTTCAGTAACTCTTTAGATTAACCCTTCCCCACAATCATTTAATCATTATCTCCTAAAATGAACCAACAGATCCAATACTTCCCTGAACCTAGGCTCACTGCTTTCTAGGTGGAGCTGGCAGACCCCTGCTCATATTTTTTTACACAAAACATGTTTTGCTTGCAGAATGGAACAAGACTTCCCAACAGGCAGGGACTTAGAGTTTGAGGTTCTGACAAAAAAAAAAAAACCCAAACCCACCCAGACAACCTGGCTGCTTGTCTCAGGTAAGCCAGTGTGCAGTTACACATTAGGGAGACTTCAGTTAGGGGAAGGAGGAGACTGAAAACAATGTTGTTGCATTACAATTGTTTAAATACAGCATCTTCAAAGCATCTCAGGCCCTGTGAATGCCAAGACCAGAGCTACAGAGTGATGAGGGCCAGAAACAAGCACAGTGCTAGGCACACCTTTCTCCTTCACCTTGGCCATTTCTGAGGAGAAACCTCCTGTCTGATGGAGAGGGGAAGAATGCACACTAGTTTAATTGAAGGCTCTTTTGTCTTTGCTCTTGTGTCTTTGTAACAGAAGTTAAATCTCACATCACCATCTTAGATGTACAAACACCAAAATTACTCTGAAACAAGGAATCGAGACAGCCAAGAGTTGGGAAGTTGCCCTTATTTTAGTTGTACTGGAAATGAAAACACTGAATATAAATTAACTGGAAACAAATCAGCATCTCCTTCCCTTCACCCACCTGTGACCTAAGGCCATTACTGCTAACTATTCCTATAGTTTGGCTCCTCTGATAACGTTTTTCTAGGTTCAGGTAATACTTACACATTAGTGTGCAGCTGAAAGTCTCCTGCCTTATATCCCAAGGCAAAATTATTTTGTGAAAGCTTATACTTGGCTGTATCAAAAGCCATCTGGTAGCCAGCAAGCCAGCCTTCATAGCCCAACACTGCCCAGCCATAAACAGTTGGTCCAGAGAGATCAATGTCCACGCTGCAGCCTAGATGTACATAATCTCTTTTGTAGGAAGTCTTCAACTTTCCACTCTTCTTCCTGCAGAGAGAATCACAGTTTTAGCCACAGAAGTATACAAGTATGTAATATATGTAGTTTTATTCCAATCTGTACTTCCATTAAGGCCAGTTAATGAAACTACTGTAATCCCTACTCAAAACTTAACTGCTGCTGGAGAGGGCACAGGGGGAGGACAATGGTGTTACACATCTTCACATGGTGCCATTTCCCCCCTACCACCTCAAAATCCCTGCAATCCTCAAGAAGCAAGAAAGACAAAAATGTTTCTCCTTAAGTGCTTTAAAATCCATCTGGTTTCAAACTGTTTTTTCTCCACGAGTGTAATGCTTTATGGCATCATCAGTTTCTTCTGGGAGCATCCATAAACCTGCAGCAACAGCTGTCTTTCAATGAATTTTCATCTGTTTGTTCCTTCTTTGTGCAGTGCTTGCTTTCCTTTCTTCACTGCTGGGTACCCAAAAGAGATTTCTTCATCCTCCAGACATCATCCACTTCATCTGCCTTTTCCTGTCCCTCTTGTGATACCTCTTCCTCTCTCCAGTGCTTGTCTCTGTTGATTTTGTTACCAATTCAAACACAACTATGACAAAACTTCACCACCTCTTCAATTCTCTCCCCAACCTCCTTTCTCTTCCACTCAAGACACAGCAGAACACTTGTGCTGCCTGTCACTCACACCCAGGCCTGGGGTCTCATTTTTTACTTAGAGCTTTTGATTCCTCACACCCAAGCAGTATTTCAAACTCCAGATTCTTCTGACAAGCTCTCCCCAACAATAAATTAATACTGGTCATTATATGCAAAGCAGTCTCAATCTTTGTGCATTATTCAGACAAACATCCCTCCTTTGCTCTACTGCTTACCAAATTTAAGTACATGAGAACTGAGAAAGACAACTAAGTGCTATTCCACTGCCCATTCTACCTCCTCATTCAACTCTGCACAGACATCTGGCCAAAAGCATCATCCAAAAAAAAAAAAAAAAATTGGTTTACTGAGTTGACATCGTTAGGACTGTCAACACCATGAAGACCTAGTTGTTTAAGGGGAGACTTAGAGGTCTAGTACCTACTGCAAAACAATAAATTTGCCACTGGCCAAAAAGCTGAAGAATGCTTTCAAGCAGGACTTGTCCTTCTGAGTTAAGTATTACCCACTGCCTGCAGAACCTTTTCCAATAAATGCTGAGCTTTTACACAATGAGCAGAATAAGGTTTTTTTTAGAATTTATGGGAAGTTCTAGCATTCCTTAGATAAAGGTAATAGAAAATGTTTACCCTGTGTTTGGTACAAATGTAGTGTCAAGTCCCAGCTTCAACCCTTCAGCAAACTGCAAAGAAAAATAAACATCTGCTCAAAAATCAGTTGAAACATAATTTTCTATATTCCACTACTAGAACTCTATTTCCTGTCTAAAGAGAAAACCAAATACAACCATAATGTCTCCCTTGTGATTTACAAGGAAATCTGAAGATGCTGCATGATGAAGGATTAAAACAGGACTTTTTCTTCCCACAATGACGCCCTTTAACAGCATAGATTCCATAGGTATGATTTTACATATAGGAAGATGACACATCTACTGCTGACAACGAGAAAATTATTCACAGAATAATGACAGAAATGTTTGCTTATTCTTTATAGTTCAAACAGTCCATATAGTAGCTCAAAAGTCTCTCATAATCTACAGCTAGTCTGTTAAGACACAGTACTTCTTCACAGGCCAAAGCATGTACCCATCTCATTTTCCCCCACCTTTGTTATTAGCTGGACAGCATTTTCCATTTTACAGCACAGATAAAAGTGCAAACATGAATGGCCACACACAGCACCACAGAATTTTTACAACCTTTGGCATCATTACTTTACACTTGAGGCATTAAGTGGAAGGTAAAACCTGTTAATGTCAAGAAGAATTGTGTTTTGAGAGTGCTGTATGCTAGCAACCCTTCGTGTAAGCAGTGCCAAGCTGCAAAAATCTTCCTTCTCTTCAACCTAACAAAATACATTCCATCTCAAGGCAGCCAAACTTGAGTTCTTATAGATTAAAGCATTTAAAATTTTGAGACCCATCTTTGGCCTTCCTGCCTGACTGCAGCAGTGACAGTTCTACACAGTCAGGTTCATTCAACCAGCCAGGTAATTCCACACACCTGCAACTGTACCCCCAAATCATTACCTAGCAGCACATGGCTCTGAGAATGCCATCATCCCCCACTCCCAGCCTGTGAGTTCTGCAAATATATGTAACTTCTTTTAATACTCCAGATACTTTTGTGCAATTTTCATTGCCTAGTGTTTTCTGTTCAACTCAGTACTGTCTCATACCAGTTGCAGAAACATTTTTAAAGTATCTACTTGGTCTCTTACCTTATTCTCGATAGAAATCTCTGTTCCCAGTGTGTTATCTGAGCTCCACTTCTGGGTGAAGGAAAGTCCCTCATCTTTGGCCTTGTATTTGGTCTCTAGACTGCCTGAAGCCTTGCCTGTTTCTATGTTGGAAATTCCAGCTGCAGTGAATTCCTGTCAAGAGCACAATATCACAGAATCACAAAGCAGTCTGAGTCAGGAGGGACCCAGAAGGATCAGAGTCCAGTTCTTATGTGAGTGGCCCAAACCTGCTCTCATCAACTGAGCTAATCACAGGGGCACCAGTTTCAGCACTCTTTATATTTAATTACATTCATTTTTTTCCACTTGTCAAGTGCCAGCACTCACACCCTTAGGCCTTTTGACAGAACCCTCAAAATCATCATCCTCCTCTTCCTTATCCCCACCTGAAATGATTTCTTTTGCATCACAAAATGCTACTCCTGGCATCTCTGTTCTGAATATTTCTTTTATTGAGGTGTATTGATAGAGCCTTGGAACTTATCTAGTTTGGCAAAAGCCATATTACACAAAGACCTGACACCTTCATTTACTTTTTCTCATGGGAGTTTGATTACTTGCTCCCCCTCATCTTAAATTTACCACACTTTTTCCAAAGCTCATCCATCAAAAAATCCTTTTTCTGACTTTCATTGCCAAAGTGGCAGTTATTTCAACATTCCATGATCTCCTCTGTACCTTCACATGACTCCATACCCAGATATAAAAAGATACTTGCTTGGGATACAAAGCTGTATATATTCCTGGATTTTTCTTCACTATCACCTCTAATTCTCTTTTATCATCTTACTAGTACTGTCCCAACTGTGGATGAAAAAGCACCTGTTGCAGTCCTGGAAATCCATTCCCCCTCAGGAAAAGCAATCCTACATTCAAGTTACACTGTCAGATGAATAGCAAAGAGAAAAAATAGAGTTCTTTCTCACATTTCTCCAAACATCTCCTGTGTTTCTTCACTGTAGTAATTTTTTCTGCTGTGTTTCAGCAGTGAAAATGTTTTTTGGAGAACTGATGCTTTTCACACTGACTACTGCACCATAACACTGTGGTTCCCCCACCATTTATGCTGTTGTCATTTAGACTCTTCATACACTGTGGTGATGCCTTTAGTACCTTCCCCCACAACTTCTCTTCCATTACTTCAGCCAGTACTCCACTTCAGAAGCTAAGTCACCTTCAAATTGCAGACCTTTTCTCCTTTGCAGCATCAGAGTAACCTGACCCCAGCACCTTGACACCTCTCTGTCAGGCTGGTCCTTCACTGAGCAGTGTAATGCAACCAACCACTTCCAATTTGGTATAACAGGTATTTTGTAACATGCTATTCAGTCAGTCCTCCACACATCAGAGCTTCCTGTTCTTTAGTGGACTTGAAATCTCAATATATTCATCTCTCCTGGAACAGCTCAAGAGTACACTCAGTGTTTATGCACACTGAGTACTCAGCAGTGAACGGGCACAGTGCTGCAGTAAGCTCGAGGTCTGTGAGCTAGGTTTTAAGAAGCCTCTGAGAACTGCTCTCATTTGTTATCCTCATCTCTCAAATATTTCCCTTGAAGGAAGATAAATAATCTGTCACTACATTTACATGTTTTGTCTCTTTTGAAGTTTAAATATTGGAAGGTACAGTGCTTAAGAGACAGGGGGATCCATTCCCAATGTACCCAAGCTTTGGAACCCTGACTTCCCAGACCCTTCTCGTTCCAGGATTGGATTCCTGGATGAACATTACTTTCACAGTTCTGGACTTTGCAGAGCATACAAGGATACCAGCAGCACTGGAACAGGTGTGTGCCACTGGCACCTGCTGGGTGGAGGCAGAACAGCTCACCTCAGGGGTATCTGTGGCTTTCTTGTTCTCCAAACTTCAATTTAACTGAATTGATTTGATTTAACTTCACATGCTTGGGAAAGTTACTAACAGAGTGCTGAACAGCCCATGCTGAAGTGCACACAGTGAGTATGTTATGAGAACTGAAGATGTGAAAAGCTGTCACAAAGTGCCACGAGACAACATTAAAAAACCATGCCTAGAGCCTTGTTAGGGCTCCAGATTGCTCTTTTTGTCTCTACATGGTTGTGAAGTGCTAGGGAGCCAGGTCACATTCCTCACACACAGTCTGGGGTGAGGGATGCTGCTGGGCAGGAGGGGACACTTACTGAAGCTAATGCACTACTGCAAGGGCACAGCAGTTACTGTAACACATCTAGCCAGCCAACAAGGACATGTGACAGAAGTCAGGATGTGTTAAGATGACTATAAGACATAATTGCTATACAGTGCTCTGATGTCGCTTCCACAAATTCAGTGCAAAGACATCTCACACCTGCATCAGAATTCAGAAGTTACTTTCTTCTAATCTTAGAACAGGTAACAGATTAAAAAAGCTTAGTTTCTTTCTCGGATCAAGCAAAGGACAGATTGTAAACACGTGTCTCAAAGCCAAAGGAAATAAGAAACCCTGCATTGTCACAGGATCAGAAGCCAAAGCAATCTGTCAGGCATCAAGAACTCCCTCTGCTTCTGGAAGCAGAAGCCACAGAGACAGAAGTCTGCTGCCAGCAGTTTTTACCTGTGTAAACCAGAACATCTCACCAAACCATAATTTCTTGAATTTTTTGTAGCTGAAAAATCAAACTCATTCTGGCTCCATGTCACACGCCAGTCCACATCAGCAGTTAGGTGTAGCTTCTCATTGTCCTTCTGGTTTATGGTGCCCAGCACCTATGGGAATGCCATGCTCTTAGTAGGTAAAACCACTTGCAATCTATGAAACACTTATCATCAACAGACACTGCCCTTGTCCTTTTACAAATGTGCAGGTACCACTGTTGTTTTCTAAGTCCACGGGAAAAACACCCAGAAGTTTGTGCTGTAACAACTGGAGGTACCATTGGTATCCATGAATGAATTAGATCTCCTGCTTTGTTCCTGACTTCATCTCCATCCCCAAAACTCCATTTTGTTGCATCAGAATCCTCATCAGAAACACCAGCAAGCTCAAAACCTGAAGCAACAGACAATTGTACCAATACTAGATGTATCTTGTTTTCCCTCTTGCTGTTTTACAGTGTTCTTGTGGATTGTTGGACAAAGATTGCAAATGGCTTTACATACATGGATCATCCAGCAGCTCTAGAGCTATGGACACAGTCAAACTGTGAATAACAGCACGACTAAAAACAACTCAACAGTTTACAAATCACTTAGTATGCAGCACAGAAAGCCTTGTCAGACAAAACAATAAAAAGCCAACATATCAAAACAGTCACTGTTCTTACCAACTGGAAAAACATCCACAGAAAATTGCATGGAAAAGAAAAAGCCTATTTTAGAACTTAATGCAGTTATTCATGTTCCATCACAATCAGAAGACAGCAAAATTAACTATTAGCATATTATTTGAGAATCAAAACTTCCAGCCAGGAAAACTGCCCATCAGAGATGACAGAGGTGTCACCTCTGACAAGCAGAGGGAGCCACAGCATGGAGACCACACAGCTCCTCATGCCCACACCTTCCTGGTGCACAATGCAAGACACCAGCAAAAGCTCAACTGAGACACAATGCAGTAATACCAAAGTAAGGCTTTAGGCCATCTGCACAGTAAGAATGCAAGAAAAGGAGGGAGCACAGGCAAATCTGGTTACAAAGTAGGCTGAAAAGCAGCTTGTCTTACCAATCAGAACAGCATTGAGGGTAAGACGTGCAGAACTCAGAGTCAGCATAAGAAAAATATTACCTGGTAAATAATATATGCCTGTGGTTAAAGATCAAAGTTATGACACCTATTCCTGGTTTTGCCAGCCCTTCTGTGAAATTGTGAGGAAGCTCCACTTCTCCATCATTACAATGGGGATCACAGAATATTCTTGTCACTTGGAATGCTAAAGCTGACTTAAGCTCTCAAATTCTACATAGAGGGTACTGCAGAAGGACTATTTTCAGTTTTAATTAAGTCTTGAATTTCAAGTACAGTGGAAATGAGTGAAAATGCAGTTAAAGTTAAACTCTGGTGCTTCTTTGTCCCTTGACCTTTTGGATAAAAGTCCCTCTGGACTAAAAATCCTATGAAAACTAGTAACAGCAAGGAAACTCAACTGCATTCATCAGCAGAAATGAGAGCTATGTAAGGTGAAGAAACTCTCGTTTGGGATGTGGCAATGGGACAGGGAGGAAAGTAACAACAAGGTGTGTGAAAATTCTTGCACATCACAGGAAAAGAAGTACTGCTACATCAGCTACATACTATTGTAGAAACATCTCTCAGCAGTGAGTTTTAAAATGAGAAGTGAAAGAGAGAAGCAACACCTGCTAGCAAGTTAATACTTGTTACCAGCTCAGGAATTTGTCCTTCCATTGCTATGCTGGTGATGGTGAAAGCCCCCAATACTTACCACTCCATTGGAAGACCTGGTCTTCAACTCCAACTTGACCATTCCAAATCCTGAAAATAAAATAGCACAAGCACCTGTTTCACTGCAAGATACAAACAAGGCTTATTTCTAACATAGCCAAAGTGTGCCAGGTAGGGTACACTGACCTGAAACAGCCTATTTTCATGTTCAAACAGCAGCTGATCATATTGAGGGTTACAAGGATTATGAGAAGAATGACTGAAGGAATTTTGACAACTCAAAGTAAGCAGCCTCATAATTTATAGTCATAACAGACACCCACCATCAAGAATCTCCACCTTCTGTAGCTACCTGCAGTGTGGGACCACCTCTTCTGATTTTCTTAGTTTACATTTTATTTCTGATTGCAGGGCAGGAAATTTTTCCTCTACTCCAAAAAACATATGTTTCAACTTACTTCAGTCAGTGCCATGTACAGAAGTACTACTGCTTTCTTCTTTTTCTGTCTGCTCTGAATCTAGGGAAGTATCTGGCCCTTGCACTAAGCAGAAATGTTTGAGGTAACTGACACTAAAGCAGGGAACTTCAGTTGATTTTTAGCAAAGCCTGAACTCCAGGGTGGGAGAGACCAGACCACAATGCATTTTAGTTTTATGGAGCATAGGGATCACACAAAATAAATAAAAAAACCTCAGTGCTTTCTAGTACTGTTTCCAGAAAAGGGCCAAATGTAAATACTGTGCAAATATTTGCCCTCCAGCTTTAACAATAGGCTATTCTGATTAACATAAAGATCACTCTGCCTCAGGAACCTGTTTATTGCCACATATGGTCTCCTACAGCAATCTACATCAGTATCCCTGATCTAATGACTCTAAATAGAAAAATCAGAAGGTAAAAAAAGGGCACAGCATTTTCCATAGACTGTTCTGGTGTAAATATTAAGGTCAAACTTGAAACCTTCCCCTCAAAATCTTTCCCACTGCAGGACTTTCAATAACACATGTCCAAAGTTCAGAATCAGAAGGGGCTGGATGCTCCAGGGCTCTTCTGATTTTCTGCCACAGGGTACTAGGGAATCTCTGAGGTACTCATGTTCTTACTGGCATTTTCCTAAAAGATGCCTAAGGAAAAAATATGAAAGGTGATCAAACCATCCTCATCTTACTTACCATATCCCTTGTTGAAAACATCCCTGGCAGACTTTCCCAGCTCACAGTACGACGGTGGGATAGCTGCTGAATCTGAAATAAACTGGAAGCTGTAAGAATTTGGCTGTAACAGCAGAAAACCTAAACTAATCCAAATTAATAAATGCCTGTGATTAGTAGTGTTTGATTACATCACCAATACAGAGCAGTCAGATCTCTGAAGAATGTTCATCACACTCATCCTTGCTTCATTGTTGCTTGTCAAAAACAAGCTTTGATTCAAAGAATTGATGAAAGCCAATCCATTATTTAGAATCACTGAACCCCAGCTATTATATTCAACTACTCTGCTGGCCTCACAGCCTTAGTCTGCAACTCACAGGAGCCTTGCTGCTGTTCTGATAAGGAGGAAACATTGCTTTTGTGACAGGACCCATTCTGAAAGGGACCCCAAGTGGCAAACAACATCACTTAATCCCAAAGGAAAGCAGATGTCACTTCTATTTGCACTTCTGACTTCACAGAAAGCTTTTTCAGAGATGTCAGTGAGTATTTCTGCACTGAGCACACAGAGCACCAAAAACTAAATTTGCTAATGGGGTACATTTCCTAATACTGTTACAACTACGTTGGAGGACAAAGCTCAAAAGGATGGGCATGGAATATTACAGCCTAGGTGATACATTTTGTTAGCTACCACAGATTTTTGCGTTAGAAAGCCTACAGTAAAGAAGTAGGCAAACACTCCCCCAGTAAAAAATTATCTTCTGCTACTAAAATGAGTTTACATAAATGTAAAGGCACACCTGCTCCAGAAAAGAAGAGCTATCAAAGATGCTCCTTTCATTTGATTTTAAGAGCAATTCTTTGCCATTCGTGCTGCTGATGCATTTATTCATATTTTTCTCTGCAACAGCCAACACCAGAAACCCCTGATCCCTCATTTGTTCACACCAAACTGAAAGAGTAATCTTAAAAATAACGATGCAAACAAAACACGTGGAAGTACTTCAGTTATGGTCATCTTCCACCATTTCAGGCACTTACTGGGGTGCTCAGTTTCCCTGTCACAGATGCAACACTGCTGTCCTGCTTTGGGACAGCCAGCCCTTCCTGAAATGAAGCACTTGGGCCAATTTACATAGCATAGCACAGCTCTTTGTTCAGATTTAGTAACTAACCTGCAGCATATGGCTAGCAGTACACAGGCTCTGGGGTCCTTGTGGGTTCCCCCCAGTTCAGGATATTCCTTGGCTCTGTACATACCTGTGGGTACAGAGGCTCTGGAGCCCACAGACACGTTACAGAACACTCCATGATCATGGATTTGTAGCTGGCCTCTAAACCACATCACCTGAAAGCTTCATAATGGTTGGTGGTAAACCACAGCACACTCTGGGAGCTGGGGCTGACGGATTCAGAGTTTGAAAGAGATCAGTCTATTCTAACTTTAAAATTACATTGAGATTTCTACATCAAGCAAGAGCTTAAGCAATAATCCCTCACTTCAGCTTCTGAAAATGTGCCACCCCTCTACCTCTTTCATGCTTTTCACTGTCTCCCAAGTCTTTCTGCCTCCCTGCACAGTTGGGTATGGGCTTCAGAGAGACAAATGACAGCAGAGTCTTGGGGCTCTCCACAGCAGCTTCACTGAAAACACCTGAAGTAAAGGAAGACCTTACCATCCTGTTCAGCACCTTCTCAACCGAAACCTCACCTTTTTTGGGTGACAATCTGTTGTGCTTACACCTCATTTTAATAAGGCTATGGAGACATCTTGAAAATTGTGAGCCTGTCCACTCTCTTTATGCTAGGTAGCTACATCTTCTGTGTTCCATGTGTTTAAGTGTGTACGTTCAATTTTATGCAAGCATTTAAACAATATTAAAAAGAACTAAATCCTCGAGGTTAGCCCATACTGAAACACACAAATTCTTTGCTAACAGCAAGCAGCTCCACTTGCACAACAGACCTGTCTAGAGGACTCGAGCTCGGTTTCACAACTCTCAACGTTAAATCTGAATCGACCAGATGCCATGGCAACAGCCGACAAAACACAGTGCGAAGTGGGAAAAGAAACACAAGAATACACGCATCGATCTGTGGAGCAAGTGTAAAAAACCGAAACCAACAAAAAAAACGCAAAAACCTAAACAAAATCTCCCAAAGAAACCTCGCACAAGAATAACAACAACCGTGAGGCGGCTTCGCGTTTCCTGATGGATGCGGCGGGGCCTTGCCCACGGGGAGCGCGGAGCCCCGGGAGGAGCGGGAGCGCCCCGGGAGGAGCGGGAGCGCGGCCCCCGGGAGGAGCGGGAGCGCGGAGCCCCGGGAGGAGCGGGAGCGCCCCGGGAGGAGCGGGAGCGCGGAGCCCCGGGAGGAGCGGGAGCGCGGAGCCCCGGGAGGAGCGGGAGCGCGGAGCCCCGGGAGGAGCGGGAGCGCGGAGCCCCGGGAGGAGCGGGAGCGCGGAGCCCCGGGAGGAGCGGGAGCGCGGAGCCCCGGGAGGAGCGGGAGCGCGGAGCCCCGGGAGGAGCGGGAGCGCGGAGCCCCGGGAGGAGCGGGAGCGCGGAGCCCCGGGAGGAGCGGGAGCGCGGAGCCCCGGGAGGAGCGGGAGCGCGGAGCCCCGGGAGGAGCGGGAGCGCGGAGCCCCGGGAGGAGCGGGAGCGCGGAGCCCCGGGAGGAGCGGGAGCGCGGAGCCCCGGGAGGAGCGGGAGCGCGGAGCCCCGGGAGGAGCGGGAGCGCGGAGCCCCGGGAGGAGCGGGAGCGCGGAGCCCCGGGAGGAGCGGGAGCGCGGAGCCCCGGGAGGAGCGGGAGCGCGGAGCCCCGGGAGGAGCGGGAGCGCGGAGCCCCGGGAGGAGCGGGAGCGCGGAGCCCCGGGAGGAGCGGGAGCGCGG
>VXBQ01012299.1:48988-59450 GCA_013400175.1 Phainopepla nitens
CGGCACTGCGGCCGGAGGCGCCCCCGGTCTGGCGGCCGCTCCAGAGCCGTGCCTCGGAGGGACGGGGCAGGCCTGCGGCCGCGCTCGGTGCCGCGGGGCAGCGCTGCCTCACGCAGCCTGGCGGAGCAGCCATGAGAGGCCAGCGGGCACTGAAGGGCCCCTCAAAGCCTTCACCCTCCTTACCAACCACCCTCCTTCCACACCGTCAGCCCCGTCTGGAACCTGTGCACAGAGCCCTCAGGGCCGGCACAGCCCTGAATCACAGACAGGCCTGCCCAAGCTTCAGGTAAGGCTCGGCAACTGCGCCAAAACCAAACGGACAGAACGTGCAGCCAGTATTGCTGACACAGCCTGGCTGCTATTCTGCTCATAAATAAGGTTGGCTGTGCACCCAAACAAGAGCAGAGTAGGTGCCAAATTACACGGGTTCCCTGTGACAAGGTTCACAGCTGCTGCCCCCCGTGATTACCAGACACCTTGCAGTCTAGTACAAGTCTAGAAGAAAAGCCAGTCAACTGAGATATAGGGAGTGCAGAGAGAAAAACAAAAAGACACAATGTACATCTACATAGTTCACAAAAAACAGGCAAGCTCTCTGAAGAAGCCTTTTTTTCCTTCTTTTTTTTTTTTTTTATGCACATAGAAGAATTCACAGTATTATGCAGAGAGAGACCACAAAGCCAAGGAATTCTGTCTCAAGGCCCAAGACAAAGTAGTCTTCCAGGCTACCTGTTGAAGATGATGGAGAATGCATCAGTGGAATGCAGTATGCTGCCCAGGAAACATTTGTAAACATGGTAAACGTGTTACTGCTTTTGGACCTTCTAAAATTACAGCTAATAAAAGAGTAATCAAACACCATTACACATTCATGAAGGAATATTCAATTTGTTTATTCCTACCATTACTGAAGAAAATACTAAATATATCAGCTATATATATTTTTACAATGAGGCATCAAAATAGTTCATATAGTGCCAAGCTAACTTCTAGTTACCTTAAATACTACTGCATGCATTAGAACTGGGGAACACTCCCAGAAAATAATTAAAGCTCCCAACAAGAAAAATGGAAGAAAAGAAATGGATAAGTAAGAGCATCGGCCTGTAATCTCCATTACTAAGATTGATCAACTCTCCTTGTATAAGTTAAAAATGTAGTTGTTCTGCAGGCATGAGATAAAAATTAATAGCATTATGTCTGTTTCATGATTCAGGTCAAGTTCAGTGGTCTTGACAATACAAAATCCTCTCTGCCCTCATAAACACTGACAGAGAACCTAAGCATTAAGAAACCAAGAGAACTCTGTACAAGAGTCTCATCTTTTCAAGCTGGCAGTTCTCTAACACAGCTGCCTTACTGCTACAAGGTATTCAAACACAGCAGCAGCAATACATTCCATGCTCCTGCTCTGTAACTCATGGAAGCTAGTAGTTTACTACTTTGAAAAGTTTTAAGTTAACCAACAATCCCTGTCCCAAATACACGCATTCTTGAAGAGACTTCGTCTCATAAAATACTCATTATCTTTCCCAGCAATTAACGGGGAGGTATAAAATAAAATTTCAGAGGTTTGCATATAAAAAAGGGCAGATTGAATCTACAGGAGTGGTAGCAATGCATCAGTTAGGAAACAGAGAGCACTGCAATCAATCATATCATACCTAGCAAGAAAATTCACAGGTCACATGCAACAGGAGAATGGCCACCTCAGCACACAGCCCATAGTGAAAGAGTTTAGAAGTAAGCACACAGGAACAACTTCATGAACATGAGCTTCAGCACTGCACCAAGACACTTCACTCAGGTATGAGGAGACACAGAGAGTAGCTGAAAATGGTTCTCTTCAGGAGTTCTTCATGATACAGACAGCTTTTTCATCCTGCTATCTACTATACATAAATACAGAGAGATGCTGGATGCCCCATCCCTGGAGACATTCAAGGTCACATTGGACTGGGCTCTAAGCATCTTCTCTAGTCAATGATGGCCCTGTTCATGGCAGGGGGACTAGACTACATGACATTTAGGGGTCCCTACCAACCCAAATGATTCTTTGACTAAATGAAAACGAAATCTCACAGCATTTATCATCTTCATGACACATTCCGTTCGAGTGCCATGCTTTAAGCATCAGTAATACACAGTTTTTCAAGTAACATCCAAAGTAAGACTACACACTTTCAGATGCTCCTAAGAAGCTATGAAAACATCTCTCTCCAGGCTACAAACCTAGACAAGCAGTGAGTTATTCACTCCGATCCTTTGGCTCTCGGTATTTCCACTGGATATAGTCAAAGATGTCTTTTTCACATTCTACTGGCAGGGCCTCTCCAGCAACTCCTGCAAGGAAATCACACAGGCTATTTGAAAGGGAGAAAGTCTGTACTGTTCAGAAATGCCAAATCCATTGCAAAATTAAGACAAAACTGCTGTAGGTAAAAGACCTAAAAAATCCACCTAGAATGACCTCCCCACCCTCTGCAAAATTTTCATAGTGTTTACACACAGATTCTTATTAATGTCAAAGGAAATAAGGTAATGAATTAACTTTGGGGCTATGTGGTTATGCAGTTAAATAAATTCATAATTGTGTGGGGGTATATATAGTCACTGCTCCTCCAAAGCAAAGCAACTGAAGGACATGACACACCCTGTGAAAAGAGTAGGAAAACAAATAGGTGCTGTGCATGGCACAGAAAAGATCTTTAAATCAGTAAGACTAAGTAGATTAGGAGGCCCAGAGAGGCAACTCTGTGCCACAGAGCTGCCCATATATAAGCAGGCCATCTCTTCTTGCTGTTATGGTGCCCAATACCAAAAAGGTCGTGAAAAATTGCACAAACTACAGCATTTATCAGAAGCATTTCCAAAACACTGCAACCAAGTGAAGGAGATCACACAAAGTGTGTAACTGGAAAGAATGCTCTGTGCAAAAGCCCAGACTGACCAGTGACACCCAGGCGCCGTATTGCATATTCATTGATTGTGAAGCCCATTTCCAGAGCATGAGCTCTCATGTTCTTATTGAATATATCACTTCCTGTGAAATACAGCACACCACAGTAATACTGATCTTTCGGGATAAGCCTAGAATAAAAAGCAGAAGGGAAGACTTAGAACAAATATATAACAAAGAAGTAACAAGCCATTTAGAATTCAGTCATTCTGTGTAGGTTTACTTTGTATTTATGTGTCTGCATTCTGCAACTCCATACATTTAATTTTCCCATGTGCCAGATGTGAGAGTGAAAGGAAACTGCCTATGAAAGAAAGGTTCAGCATATCCAGAAGCTACTGGTGTTCAGCCACTACCTTGTTATGGTGCTTGCACTCCTGCCAAGAATCAATGTCAAAGCAGGATGATACAATAGGACACAATTCTGAATCTGAACAGAATACCATGATTGGAAGCACAGCATTATTGCTAATGACCTGCTGTAGTTACTGGCAGCTGCCCAGCGGCTGCCACACTGCAAAGGCATTAAAACCTAAAAAAACGCCACCTAAACATTCTGAAATGCCACCTAAAGGCCACGTTCTGCACGTGGAAGCAGAGATTTGAATGCACAAATGGATGCAAATGCCTGCCCTGCAGCAGAGCAGGGGTCTGCAGCTAAACCAGGGGTTTGGGGGGTTTGATGCTGGTACCGGATATCAATTCTCCGATGTGGATAGGCTGTTCCATCCTCTTTATCTGGCAGCTGACACACACCCTGTGGGGAAGGAAGGCCAGGGAGAAATTCAGGTGAAATTGAACAGATCTGAGAACCAGCTGTACCTCCCCACCCCCAAATCACTTCTAAACAATCCTCAGTCATCCTGGAAAGCAAAGCTGAATCCCTGAATTGAATAAATATTTTGCCAGAACAGCCAGATATCAGAATACAGTGAATCACTACTTTACACTGTTATGAGAACTGTTGTTCAATGTAGCATATAACTGCTTCCTAATTTTTTATTGCACCAGGAAGGATTACAGGACTCATTTCCCTCTCCTCACTATTTTCAGGCTTCTCAGTATGCACGAATATCAGCAGGTTAAGAAAAGAGAAAAAGCCCTTCACTGTCAGCATGGGATCTAAAAGAATGAATGCTCTTGTAAGTCATTACTTGCTTTAGGCATCCCACATAATCCCTATTATATCTTAAGTCTAGTAGTTTATCCAGCAAAAGTGACACAAAAGGAGACAAAAGTCTATTATGCATTAGACAAAATCAGGTAAATGTAGTTCTGAGATCAAAGGTAAATGTTTCCAAGGTCCTGAGGACACAATTACAGAAGTGGTCACTGGTGCAGCTGAAGAAGTGATGTCGTGCTGAGGTTCCAGGAAACATCCAGCAATACAGACACAAGTGACACTATGTGATGAAGGTTATGTCAGTAGGGTTCAGAACTACACAAATATCTGTACACTTTCCAATACTGAAATCTTACCATGAGGTATTCTCTAAGAGTCAGCTGCAGGAGATTCTTATGAGGTGCGAGCGGGAGAATTAAAAAAATGAACATATGTCACCCCCACCCCCAATTCCAGCAGTCCAAGCAAGATATCTTCTAGCTTCTGTCAGGAAAAGTAAGCCTCCCACAATATCCTTCACCACCAAAAAAGCTCTTACCATGAATTTTGTGTCACCTTTAGATAGCATATCTGTGACGAAGTGGACTTTTTCCAGCTGTTCTACAACCTGATGCAAAAGTTTTGACTAGGAACAATGATAACAAAGAAGAAATTACTTCACAAATAACAAGTATATCTTACTTATTTACTGGACAGAGGCTCCTATAAGTACAGGACATCATCACAATTACATGTATTATTCTACCTAAATTTTGACCCAAATGGAAAAAAAATGTAACAATAATACTGGGGAAAAGCTAATAAAATTACAGTTGTGAAATAAAAATAATTTCTACCAATACCCCTATGCGAGATTGCCTTTAGCTGTAAATGACAAATCTAATTCAGCTTTTAAACAATGAATCTATAGAAGGAACACAAGAAAAAAAAAACCACTGTCATAAATACTACTTCAGAGTTAGTCCCAAAAGATTACAAGGGCAGCAGGACAGTTTCCTATCATCTAAATTATTATGGCTACATAAAGAGAGAATCAGTCTACCTTTAACCCAGCTAGCTTTACAATTCTGCTATTAAAGCAGGTGAATTCAAGGGGGTAGGGGACAGAAAGAGGAGTGACAGAAGGGTAGAAATAAACATATTGACTAGTTCTGCAAGAGAAATACAATGTAATACATGGACCTGAGAATTGTAACTCCTCAAAATAAACATGGGATCCAAGATAAAAGTTTAATATTACAAAACCACAAAAAGTTACAATGCAAGTCTGAGACTGATGCCTTAAGGAGCTGGAACAGAAGCCAGACAGAGTTAAAAGGAACAAAGTGAATATTTACTGAGGGGCCTTCAAAGGCCCCAGTGCTACAGCCCTGGCTCTGCCCAGATGGCTCCAAGGTGGAAACCAAAAAAAAAGGGGGCTGGTCACGAGAGTTCACACTTTTCTATGCCCAAGGCCATTTGCATCTAGAGGCCTTCCTCCTTCCACGCTGCCCTGGGCCTGGAGTTTGAAGGAATGCCTGTCCTTGAGTCCCCAGCTAGAACAGGATATTTTTGTCTGTACCACCCTGTAAAAAAACTCTCCATACAAAACCAAAAGCCACACACCAAAACTGAAGAGAAAAGCCCAGAACTTGAGGCATCAAGACTATACACATCAGTACAGTACTGATCCCCAGGTCTGAGAAACACACCTGTTTGGATGATTCAGAGGTGAAACTGGGATGGGTTAGGAGAACATCCATATCACCACTTGACTCTGCACCTAGGCAAGAAAGAAGCAAAAATCCTTCTGTGTGGGGCAAAGTTTGCTCATGCTGGTGAACATCTTACCTCTTCTTGCAAACGTGTTTTTCTAGCAGAAAATGGTCACTATCCGAGATATTAGCAAAGCAAGAAAGTAATCTTTAAGTAAAAGAATCTTGTTCTTTCATGACAAAGTTTATATTCCCCATACCTAAGAAAATTTCCAAGAATTTCTTGCTGTACTCCATAGCAATGAAGCACAGATGTTGTTAATGCAAAAACAAAGCAAACAATTCACGTTACAACATACTACTCTTTATGGGGGAAGGGTGGACAAGCAAGGATTTATGTGGGTGTCTCATCACTGAATTAATTAGCTAGTCAAGACAACACTAACAGGAAAGGCCAGGTTCCAGCACGGGCTGTCAAGAAGAACAACATACATTGCAACTTGTCTTGCTTATTATCCAAAATAAAGGTAAGATCACAGAGTACCAACCTCGCCTAAAACTGCCACAGACTGTAGCAATATAGTTTGGGTCCAGCTTCTTTATCTCTTTGAGCACAATTTCCTATGGAAAAAGGAAAGAAGCCTGTTTAGAGGTGTCAGTCATTCACTGGCCAGTACCTCGCATTCTTAGCATTGAGATTCTTACCTGCATTTGCAGCATTTCTTCCCTTGGGATTCTTTTCTCAAAATCTTCAAAGTATCTGCAAATATAAAAATAGAAGTATCTGAAAGAGTGGCAGGGGCAGCATCTTAAAATTCTGGTCAATTAAATGTACATCAGAGGAAAGAATACTAAGTTACACTACTGTCACATCACAAAAAGCTCCTGACTGTCATCAAACATCTTAGAAAACATCTTGCAAGGTGACAGTAAAAACTCACAACTGCGAGTCTGACAATGTTCAGAACGTGGTTTCAGTGTTTCAGAAGAGCTGCTATGAGGTGGGAGAAGTATTATCACCTAACCAATTATTTAATATTTACATAGCCCTCTGAAAATACAAAAGGTTCCTGACAAAACTCAGCCCACCAGCGAGCAGAGGAACAGGTCCCTCACCCACGGTCAGAGGTGACCTAAGTTGGAAGGAGCTAAATGGAAGCTCACAACTCAAATACAGCTCGAGATAGATTTGCCTTCCACTGTAAAACTCAGATTGCCAGCGTGCTGCTTGACTGTGGAGAAAAAGAGGGGAACTGAAATGCCATTTGGCTTTACCTGGTTCACTTGCAGCTCCTGACACACACAGCTATATTCTTTCAGAACCACCACACCCAAGAGACACTCAACAAACAGCATTCAAGCAGATGAATACTGAGGGACAAACACACCCTTTACACAGCATTCTCAAATTTAGACATGCAAACCTGACCTTGTTCACAGCACATAAAAAATAACCTGGGCCACTTCTTTGCAGATTGTGAGGAAACAACACCACAACCTTGCTGAAGTGATTCTCCATGAGCTAACTGAGAAAGTCACTGGATAGTAACTTCCCTCTGAATGGAGACTAAGGCTTCCAACCCCAATGAAACAAAAGCTCTAAGTAACTGCTGAAAAGCATGTAGAGCACAGAGGGAAGAGAACCTTAGGTGCCTGTGGCACCCTACATTACATCCTGGTGTCTGAAGGAGTCATTAAAAACACCAAGCACTTGTATCCAAGAAAACTTACTTCAACCCAATTCGCTGGTGATGGGTCAGCTTGTGCTCAATTTTTCTTAGATCTAGGGAAAAAAAAATTCCAAACAAAATAGTTAACTGAGGACTAAAAATCTCACAGTAAGTTTCCACCAATGCAAAGATGATGCACGTAAAGAATCCGTAACGAGAATACAACCTCAAAGGAAGGAATTTCAAATTACCTATACAACAGCTGACAGGATGCACAGAGCACTTTGGACAAAGACTTAACAGCCCACCAAAGAGCCAAAATCCTTGTTATCCTCCATGTAACCTGCACATACTTGATTTTGGATATGTATGAAATGCCTTAAGCCTGTGTACCAGCTTTAGCATCTCACACGCCTTCCTCAAAGCCTAGGGCACGTATGCCACCACAGTACCACTGTGGAAGAGGCACCTTGACAGAAAAAAAAAAAAAGATTCCTGGAGTGTGAACTGAGGCCCCATATTTACACTTACCTTCTAAAGTCTTAATTCCTTCCTCGACAAACTTCCTAGCAGCAGCGGGACTGCAAAGAGACAAGGCAATCTGGCATCAGGAGCAGCAAGAATCTTACAACACTGAACAGGACATTTGAATTATTTATAAGTGTCTAGGTTCTTAAACGCCAAGACTGAGGTTGTTTGTGATGCTTACATCTTTTCAGCATACTCATTTTCAGTTTATGCTTTTGGGCAGCAGAGATCCAAAGCTCAGCCTGCATGTTTTTTAGCATTGATATAACTATACAGCAATGTATACTTGTAAAAAATTAAATAAATCACACCAAATAGGCAATATTGCTTCAGACAATAATATCAAATGCACGATAACATTGCAGCAGAGTTCTGATGGGCTTTTTTGTTTGCTTGTTTTGTTGCCTGCTTCAAGGCTCTGCTTCTCCTTTTACAAAAACCCTGAAGCCAGAGCCTCACTTTCACTTTTGTTGGACTTTCACAGTTCCATTCTTGACCTGCATCTCTCCCCTTCCCCTCTCAGCTTGCACACAGGAGCTTCCCACTTCTACTCCTGTACTGCAAAGTCCTTAATTAATGATTCCATACCCTTGTGCCTCATTCCACCCTGTAATCACCACTACAGTGTGTCAGTGTGGGCATTACACCATCAGCTCAGGCTCATTCTCTTCAATACGTGCAATCACCCAAGTTCTGCTTGTAAGTCTATTGAATGAACAGGAGAAGGGAAAATAACCCAAAAAACACCCCAAGAAACTTTTACCCAATGCCAGTAACTCGTGTCAGGAGATTGATAGAAGCGCTTGTATCATCTTGTCGAATCTACAAAAACAAAACAATGCGACCCAAATCCTTCTTTACTCCATTTGAAACAAACAAACAAACAAACAAAAAGAAGACTTGAAAAGACAAAGCAGCTTGGTCTGACTCTGGTTTGGAGGTTCACTCTAAATCACTGCAAAACAGCACCAAGGTAGTGTGGCTTGGCACAATAACACCACACTGGCCTGAAAATCGCCCCAGCAGCCATGCTAAGGCCAACAGCAGGCCTAAAGCACAAAACTCCACAGCCTCCCAGCGACAGAATTCCACTTCTGATGGAAGACCTGCACATGCTGATTACGTAAGCTAAAATATTTTCATAAACAGATAGTTTTGAGGCCTTGGTTGAGCCTCTCAAGCCTTGATTTCTATTTACCATACATTCTTGCATTGGCCGCTCCTAAGACTCTCCAGGACAACATGAGAAATGTGCAAAGCAAGCTGGCTACTTTGCAAGTTATCAAGAAAAGCAACCATTTAGAAACACAAAACAAGAGAAAGAAACTCACCTTTTCCAATTTGCGTAGTTTTCCAGTGGATAAGAATTCATCTATCTTTTCAGCTATTTTAGCACCTACTCCATCCTAAATATTGGGGGGTGAGTACAAAAACGTTAACTTCAAAATCACTTAAAGTCATATTGGGAAGCAAGGAAAACTCCCTAGAATTTAGAGTCCAGAAAGAACTGTGGGGCACCCAAGACCACAGTAAAATACTGGACCATAAAAGAGCACAAGAATTCAAGGGTACAATATAAACATTGTAATGCAAGGGCTATATCAAGTCTCCCCGAAGCAGTAAGTTTGAACAAGGCTTTGATTCTTACTGCTCAAGGTCTCTGAATCAACAAAGGAGTAAGAGAGCAAAGGAGAAAGATATTTTTACAGGCGGAGACTCAGATGGGATGGCTGCAGCTCCGAAACCCCCACGGTGGCCACATCTCCTCCCCGTCCCCGAAGTCCGACTCCGGTCCCGGGAAGAGGCGCTGGCAGCAGAGGGGCGGCCCGCCCGCTCCGCAGGAACCCCGGGCACCCCGTCCCCGCTCCGGCTGCCCCACATCCTCCCGCCGGCAACCCCAGCACCTACCAGCTTCTTGGCTTCAGCCCCGCTCTGGATCTTGCTGGGATACCGAGAGATGACCGAGGCGGCTTTCCTGCGGAACAGTGCCGATCAGCGCCCGAACGGGCCGGGGCCCGGGCCGGGGCCGCGGCGGGAGAGGAGCGGTACCTGTAGGCGTTGTACTTGTGGATGGCCCGGTTCACGTTGCGCTCGTAGTTGGCCAGTTCTGCGGAAGAACCGCGGTGAGAGCAGCCGGGCCGCGGCCCTTCGCACCCACGGAACCGAGCGAGCGCACACACCTACCCATGAGGAAGTCGGTGATGCCCTCGTTGGGGCTCTCCTGGGGGGCTTTGCGCTTGCTCATGGCCGGCACCGGCACCGAGCGCCCGCGGCAGCGGCGGGCGGCGACCGAGGGGAAGCGGTTCCGGCAGTGGCGTCACGGCGCGTCCGGTCTCGGGAGGAGATGGGCGGGTGCTGGGTGTGCTGCTGGGCGGTGCTCGGTGTGCTGCTGGATGGTGCTGGGTGTGCTGCTGGATGGTGCTCGGTGTGCTGCTGGGCGGTGCTGGGTGTGCTGCTGGGCGGTGCTCGGTGTGCTGCTAACAGCTGC
>VXBQ01012299.1:60033-129509 GCA_013400175.1 Phainopepla nitens
GTGCTCGGTGTGCTGCTATCAGTGCTCGGTGTGCTGCTGAACAGTACTCGGTGTGCTGCTATCAGTGCTCGGTGTGCTGCTAACAGTGCTCGGTGCCCAAGTTGCAGTGTGTTGGAGGGTTTTCCCCCGTGGCTTTTCAGCTTCAGGGAATTTCTCTTCCAAATTCAATATTATACCTGAAAAGTCAATATTATTCCCCAATTCATGCTGACAAGCCCATGCCCAGGAAATATTGGGGTTGCAAATACTCAGGCCTGGAAATAACCACATGTTGAGTGCTGGGTGTATTGTGCCCCTACCTATAAAGGACATTACAGTTGAAGACTTTTGATTATTTGTTGTTTTTTTTTTTTTTTTTTGTAAAAACCCCACTCAAACCAGCACACTTGGTTTTTTTCTGGCATTTTTGGAATCCACTTGGCCTGATGTGTGATGGGAGGGAATTACAATTTCTTTTGGACTCGAGGTGTGCTGTGATTGAACCAGACATTATTGAAAGGCATTACTGAAACAGATTTGTACATCATATTTGGGGTATGAAGGGGGTACAGTTGAGGACATGAGAAGGTTAATGAGGGACAAACAGGGCAGAGCCTGCACAGACAAAACTTCATGGCTTTAAGTGGGAGCCTTCACTGTTTGAGATGGACATCTGGGAAGTTTTATTCAATAAGAAGTTTTGATAAATGCTATTTTACAAACATGACAGAGGTTCCATCCTGCTGCATCATGCAAGGACAAGCAGCGTGTCTGGAGGAGGTTCAGGAGAGTCCTCAGCTGTCACCTCAGCCATGGGGATTTTTCTTTATCTACCCTGGACTCCTCTGTGTGCTCTGACCCTGGCACCAGCCTTTGCTTTTGCACCCCTCTCAGATTGCTTTATTCTCTCTAATGACTTTAAATCACTGGATTTGATGTCTAGTTTATCTTCCCAAAGTGTAACACCCCTGACTGCATCAAATTCCCTCCTTAATCCCCTTGGCATCTCTGATCACTGAAGACTGGAGTTAGATAAACTCTCCCAGGTAGCCTCTGACATCTTTCTAGAGGCAGATGAATGCCATAAAAGATCCATCATGCTTTCCCTGGTGTCAGAAAGGTTTTGCTATTAAAGATTAGAGAGGCTGGAGGTCACTCCAAATCACAATATTGCTCACTTTATAAGCCCATTTTATCCTGTCATCTGGTATTTTGTGTTGCAGTTGTTTCAGAGGAATCCACAGCATTCATCAATTCCTCATCCTGAAGGATGCAGCCTCTTTGCACACTGTGGTTTAAGCACTGAGTGATTTGTCAACTGTCTCTGAAGTCAAGCCATTTATCTTTATCACTGTATTTTATTGTCTCTGTTTTCCCTGACTTACAAACCTCCAGCACAACGCTGAGTTCTGCTTACTTTAAGAACTGGTGCCTCACAATGGGATCCTGAAGAAAGAAATCTTAGGGTAGTGAAACCCCTCTATTGAAGTACTATTTAAACAAAAAAAAAGGAACAAAAGAAAAATAAAGAGCCCAAAACAGAGTTTCAAGGTCCAAAAGCTTGTTATTGATTATTTCTCTGACTCAACACTGAGCTTTCCGAGCCCAAATCCTTATTTATATAATGCAAGCCTCAAAAGTGAGGAGAGAGGAGCATCACCTTTAAATCCCCAAAGTCCACATTTGAGAGACCAAAGAGTTGATTTGAGGTCCAAACCCACTCTCTGGGACTACAAAACCACACTTGTAAGCTCCAAGGCTTATGATTTTAAAGATCAAAGCCTTATTTAAAGGGCCCTGAGTATCATTTTACAAAAGCCTGATCTGGAATATTGGTGGGACTGTGATGTCACAAAAAGCCTGTGACACAGGCTGTGACACGGGCTGTGACAAAAGGGGCCTCAGGGAGGTGGGTTGTGCACTCTGCAGAGAGCCTCAAGGGTGAACATCCTCACTGAGGGCACGGCTGTGGACAGTGGTGTCAGCCTAACCAAGATGGATTTCTGGAATGGGATGGAGTCCATGTTCATGATGCCCAGCATCACCCCCACAGGTACAGGCAGGAGCATTGCCACAGCTGCTCTCTCAGGGATGTGGGGACTCAACCCTGACCTGTGTGGGGCTGGAGACAGCGGTGGCACACACCCCAGGGGTGCTGGAAGGCTGAGAGCCAGCAAAAGCACAGCACAAACTGGTGTTTCCTTGTTTGCCAGAGCGAGAGACTGTCTGGGATGCAGTGGCCAGCTTCGTCCAACGACAGCTGTTGCTGCACAAGGTGGGACAATTCCCTGGGTCAACACCTGGGACAGCACCAACATCCTTCTTTGCCCACTCAGAGCAGTGAGGGGTTCCCACGGCCCTCCTCATGGAGCTGCAGTTCCTCTTGCCCTCCTCAGAATGCAGGAAACCCACCCCAAAATGCCCTGCTGAGGGACAAACAGCTTGTGCAAGGGTGGTACCACCCCTGGGAGGTGGCATTGTACCACAGGGCAGATCCCAGGGAGTCACTGGAGACCAGGGGTGCCCTCGAGCTGCCTCTGTCTGCCCTGACTCCAGCACGGATTTTTTTGGTGGGAAAAGGGAAAGGAGAGGCCCAAACATCTCCTCCCCAGAACTCTCCCCAGTGTCGTGGCTTCTGAACAGTGGGAGTTGGCAGAGTTGGGTCAAAGGCACCATCCCTTGATGGAACCATCCTTGGCTCTCCCCTCTGTCCAATTCTCACCCTTTGGGCCTTTCTCTTCTGCTCCAGGGGGTCCGAATTCCCACCCTTGGGTCCTTTGATGTGGTCCACACAGAGACTCTGGTGGGGAACAAGACTGTGATCCTGCAGAGGCCAGTGTTCTACCTGGCCAGGAATCTTGGAGGAGTCCAGAACCTGGAAAATAAGGATGACCTGGCCGGTAAGACAGAGGCCCAGGGTATCACACAGCATTTCCAAAAGCATCTCCTGGGAAATGCTTTTGGCCGAGCCCTGGGAAAATGCCTCCATCCCCCTCCTGTGGTTTTCCAGGGGGCAAGAAGCTGGAGCCTCTGAAATATGCCAAGGTGGCCGAGGAGGTCTCTATGTCCAGGAGGAAAGTGGAGTGCTGCATCCTCGGCACCACGTCCCTGCTGCACCACTGCCTGCAGAAGGGCATAGGTGTCGCCTTTGTCCTGAGGGGCGTGGGCGTGCTCCGCATCGAGGGCAGCAAGGTGCAAATGCGATTCTACCTGGACTTCCTGGAGAAGGTGACTGGGGAGAGGATCCAGAACAGGGCTAAGCTCAAGGTGAGCCTTTTGTTTCCTCCCTGCTTGGGCAGACCCGCAGCAGTTCCCCAGCACTGCAGGCCTATGGATGCTGGGATGTGGCCAGGGGCTCTGGCCAGGCAGGAGCATGATTCCACCTGCTCTACCTGCCCGGAACTCCTCCTCTCCTGAGTGCCTTGGCCACGTTGAGAATGTGTTGGCACCTTCACTCTTCTGTGCTGCAGGCTCTCCAGCAGCTGGACATGGTGGTGTCCCGGGCAGTGCCCATCACTTCCCTGAGCTTCAGTGGCCGTGTCATCATCTTTCCCACGTGAGTCAAACACCTGGCAGCTTTGGCCTCTGGAGAGATCTGGGAGCAGTTTCTCCTCGTGACCACAGCAGTCCTGCAGGGCACTGACCCTCATTTGTGTCTGCCTGCCCGTCATTCCTGTGAGCAGACCTGAGGGGACAGAGGGAGACTTTTAGGCAACCCTTGCTTCTCCATCATGGGCAGGAATCCTATCCTGGGTGACCCTCTTTCCCAGGACAGTCCTAGGGGTTGGGGCACAGCTGACTTGGGAGAACAATGGCCTTTATCCTATTGCCAAACTCACCTGTGAGCAGGTGATGGTGGCAAGGGGCCTGGGCTAGTGGGAACATGAGTCAGGATTGTGTTGTCTCTTTGTCTCCAGCTTTAAACAGGCATTTCTGCCCACATCACTGTCCAGGGATCATCTCAAGGACTTGGGATTTGTTCCTGGGGAGTACAAGAGGAATAAAACAACTTTGCCACCTATCAGGGAAGGCATGGAAGGTAAAGCAGCTCCCCACTCGTTTCCATAGCACAAGCAACTGGTGGATGTGATCTGATGGGAGAACCCCCAGCAAGGATCTGATTGTGCCAAAGCTTGGTGCCAGCTCATCATGACCTTTTCTCCTAAGGCTGGACCCACAAGAGCTGAGCCCAGGGCTGGGAGGTGCCCAAGATGCTCATCTCTGGTTCAGCAGGAGGGTGGGGATCTGAGGGCCCATACTTGCTCCTGGAAATTACCTCTGCTTTTCAGAGAGGCTCTGTCCCAAACCTGGCACTATGGATAGGAGAGTGCCAGGCCTCTGGAGACAGTGGTGTGAGGGGAGTGGGAATTCCCTCTTGGATGTGTTGGGAAGAGGACTGAGCATCACCACGTGTCACTTGTGGCCAGCAGCATCACACCTGTGCTGTTCTGACAAGCTCTATCCTTCCTGATTCCAGGGAGACTTCCTGGCCTGCCTGTGCCTCCTCAGCAGGGTTCTGCTGCCAAGGCAGGAAAGCAGCCCTGGCATGAGGATGAGGAGGCGATGGAGCTAAGGCACAGCTCTTGTGTCAGGTGAGCTTGGACGCTCGGGGCATTTCCTCATCCAGCCAGAGCTCGTTCCCCAGCACATCCACCAGACAGACTGGGGCTGCTGGGAGCCCCCCATGTCACAGGGCCGGCTCCTCTCCATCCCTCCAGAAGATCCCCTCATGAAAGCTGGAGCCATGCATGGGGGCAGACAAGAGTCAGCCAAGGGTTCCAGCTCAAAGGGGCACACAGCTCCTGTGGGCAGGATGTGGCCCCAGACCCCTGACTCAGACCTCTCCCACTGTGTCCTTCCAGGAAGCTGCCAGTGATCCCAGGGGCTGCTGCTGGAAGAAAGCAGCCTGTGACTGACCAAGCCAAGGGCAAACCTGAGCCCAAGGGCCAAGCGTTGAAGCAGAGCAACAAAGAGGTGGCAGCAGCTCAGGAGGACAGAGGAGGAAGAGGAGAAGGAAAAGATTCTCTTGGGATTGAGGGAGAAAAGAAAGTTCAACTTGGAAAAGACGGAGAAAGAATGGAATCTCTTGCTAGAGAAGGAGAAAAGAAAGCTCATCTGGGGAAAGAGGGTGAAAAGAAAGTTCAACTTGGAAAAGAAGGAGAAAGAAAGGAATCTCTTGCTAGAGAAGGAGAAAAGAAAGTTCAACTTGGAAAAGACAGAGAAAGAAAGGAATCTCTTGCTAGAGAAGGAGAGGAGAAAGCTCATCTGGGGAAAGAGGGAGAAAAGAAAGTTCAACTTGGAAAAGATGGAGAAAGAAAGGAATCTCTTGCTAGAGAAGGAGAAAAGAAAGTTCAACTTGGAAAAGAAGGAGAAAGAAAGGAATCTCTTGCTAGAGAAGGAGAAAAGAAAGTTCAACCTGGAAAAGAACGAGAAAGAAAGGAATCTCTTGCAAGAGAAGGAGAAAAGAAAGCTCATCTGGGGAAAGAGGGTGAAAAGAAAGTTCAACTTGGAAAAGAAGGAGAAAGAAAGGAATCTCTTGCTAGAGAAGGAGAAAAGAAAACTCATCTCGGGAGAGAGGGAGAAAAAGTTCAACTCAGAAAAGACAGAGAAAGAAGAGAATTTCGTGGAAGAGAAGGGGGAAAAGCTCATCTCGGAAGAGAAGGAGAAAGAGGAGATTCTCTTAGAAGAGAAGGAGAAAAGAAAGTTGGACGAGGAAGGGGAAAAGAAGCAAAAGATGCTGTTGGAAGTGAAGGAGAAAAGAAAGTTCATCCCAAAAGAGGAGAAAATAAAGTTTCTCCCAGAAGAAAAGGAGAAGAAAAAGTTCCTCTTGGAAGAAGAGAAAAGAAAATTCCTCTTGGAAGAGAAGGAGAAAAGAAGTTTCATCTCAAAAGAGAGGAACTGAAATATCTCCTTGAGAGAGAGAGAGAAAGACAAAAGAAACTTCTTTCTGGAAGAAAAAAAGAAAACGAAGTCCCTTTTGCGTGCACAAGACTGTCATGGAGTGTCATGGCCAGGATGCCTTATGACTCCAAGGCGTTCCTCGTGCAGCCGCCGGGGGCCATGGCCCGAGAGAGAGTCAGGCCTGAGACCTTCTGGGCATTTCTCAGCGAGCCCCAGAAGAGCGTTTTGGCCGGCTACACCTTCGAGTCCTCCCGTCTGCTGCCCCCACAGGGTGCCGTGGCCTCGCAGGTGTCCATGCTGAAGAAGAGAGAAGTGGTCTCCAGGGGCCCATGGCCCTGGGTGGAGTGAGCAGGGATGAGGGTGAGCAGCACTTGAAGTGGCAAAACAGGGACGTGACTGGGACGGGAACTGCCATGCTGGGAGGCTGTTTCCTCCTAGGTGTGCAGAGTTAGCCAGGGGATCTTCAAAGATTCTTCAGTTCTGGTGGACGTCACAGCCAAGGTGCCACTGAGGGCTCATCCATCTCCAGGGCTCAGGGACTGCTTTTCCAACAAGAAGGAGCCTCAGGACACACCCTGACCAGGCTCTCTGGGGTTAGAGAAAGCCTAAGTCAGCACAAGGCTTCTCTTTAGATCCCCACTGGGAAGACAAAGCCTCTCTGGAGGGTCTGGCAAAGCTTGGGAACAAAGTGCTGCTGCTGGAGAGGCTGCAGTGAAGGGAAAGCAGAGGGAGAGAAAGAGCTGCCCTCCTGTCAGTGTCCTGACCTGAAGCCATCCAGGAGAGGCTGGAGGGCACTCCCAGGTCTATCCCCTGGAGAAGGGAGACTCACAGAGGCTCTTGACTGAGACCAAACCCCATTCCAAGTGCTGCTTCTGACTGCTACTGGGATGAGACCATGCATCATCCTCCCAGCAGGCAACAGCTGCCTACCACTACTACCTTGGGAGATTTTTATTGAAATAAAAATCCCAGAGTAGCAAACTAAACAGAATTCACTGTTCTATTGCACAACTCATCCCTTGCACACCTGCAATATCCATTTCTTGACCTTGAGTTCCTTAGGTTTAAGCACTGATAGTTTCAATAAATGATAGTTTCAATAAAGTAAACTATTTATCTTTTCTGCTGTATTTTATTATCTTCATTTTCCCTAAAAAACCTCCAGCACAACACTGTTCACTTTAAGAGTCTCTGTAAATGTAGGGTATTTTTACAGAAAGAGGCACCTGCAAATGCTTTTATGCAGTATTCAAAATTGCAGTGTGTTTTATAGGAATTCCAATGAGTTTCCATCTGGCTTTTATAGTATTTTGTATTTCCAGGTAAGATGTTCTTTTATTCAGGACTGTTTTTTTCTCATTTCACATTTTTAGCTCCGTTAAAAGATGGGATATGGCCGCACATATTTAAGAAGTTAATGTGCCAGAAAGGAGAATATACAAATACACTCATTAAATGCTGATAAGAAGCAACAAAGCTGCTCAATGCTTAAAAAATTTGCTTTAGTTCAAAGCTCCTGCACTGCCTACCTGCCATTGCTTAGGGTCATGGAATGGTTTGGACTGGAAGGGATTTTAAAGCCTAACCAGTGCCACCCCCTTCCATGGGCAGGGATATCTCCTACTAACCCAGGCTGCTCCATGCCCTGTCCAACCTGGCCTTGCACACTTCCAGGGATGGGGCAGCCACAGCTTCTCTGGGAATTCCATTCTAGCACCCCACTACCCTCACAGGGAGCAATCCCTTCCCAATATCCCATCTAACTTGTCCCCTGGCAGTGTAAAACCCTCACCCCTGGGCCTGGCACTGCAGACCCTGCTAAAGAAATATCTCTGTGCCTTTCCCATGACTCCCTTTATCCACTGAAAGGTCACAGTGAGGTCTTCTGGAGCCTTTTCGCCCCCAGGATAAGGGGGACAAAACCCCCAAATCTCACAGGGTTTCTGTTCCAGGAAGCTGTTGCAGCCCTGGGATAATTTTTGAGGTCTCCTTTGGACCTGCTCCAACAGGGCTGGGTCTTGCTTGTGATGAGGGGAGCTGGACATGGAGTCTCCAGAGAATGGAGCAGAGAGCAAGAATTCCTTCCAATCCAAAACTTTCACACAAATCCTTGTGCTGCTTATCTTTATTTAGACTTCTACTACTAATTCCTTGTCTCCTGTCTCACTGTCCAGGAGCTCAGAAGTGGCTCTCAAAGCCATGAGGCGCCTGTGGAGAGAGAGAAAGCTGTTGAAGCCCAGTTGTGCTACGGGGTGGGTGTGAGGATGGGAAGCAGTGCTGGATATCCCATGGGGTGTGGACACCCAGGAGCTGTGGGCAGTGCTGGACATCCCATGGGATGTGGACACCTAGGAGCTCTGGGCATAGAGAGCTCTGGGCACCAGCTCCCAGCACAAATCTCTGCTGAGTTTGGCCAGTGACCAATTGGGCATCCAGAGCTCCAGTTTTGAAATGCCTCGTGGCAGGCCCAGCTACCCCGCACTAAAATTTGGCAACCCTGGGAATGCCTCATGGCAGATTGAGCCTCCCAGTACCAACATTTGGCAACCCCATGCACCCCACACAAGTCACTCACTCTTTTATGTCCTTTGTCCATGCAGGGGCCACCTTGAGAAGCAGCAGAGCAATCAGGCTGAAGACCACAGACACGAGGAAGGCTCTTATAAAGACACTCCAGGTGATTTTAGCATCAACTGTGCTTGTGCTTGCCATGCCCTCCACGGTGTATGGGTCTGTCTTGGTGTCATCAGCACTGCTGAGTCTCTTGTCCACACCTGGAGGAAATCCCCAAAGCTCTGAAATCCCTGAGAATGGGGTGTGAGGGGTGGTGGGCATCTCACTGCACACACAGAGGGTTTGAGTGTGTGTACCTGGCACAGAAATGGCCACAACCTCCACCCCGAGGGATGGCCAAAGGACAGGGATTCCCTGACTCACCTGCTGGCTGAAGGGCCTCACTGTCCCCCCAAGGGACTAGCACTGACTGATGGCCTTCCTGAGGTGTCTCCTCATTCAGAGGCTCAGGCTCCAGCACTTTAGAGAGAAAGTGTACCAGTTCCAATCCAAGTGACCCTTCCTCATGGGAGTCTGAAAGCTCAGCTCCCCAACTCCTGTGGTTAAGAGTCACTTGTACCTGGAAGTGTTCCCTTCAGTAAAGCCATGGCTTCAGACTGTTCCATTAATGGCCAGGAAATGTTTCCTAATCCAGTTTCATTCTTCAGACCTTAAGGGAAAGAATGAAAAATTTCCACCACAGAAATCCCTGGAATCAGATCTCGGGCTGTGCCATCAGCCAGGACTGACCGGTGACCCTCGTGGTGCTTGGTCCAGCTGAGGAGCTGGGAAAGCTCAGGGACCCCAGATCCCCACGAGGAGCTCCCAACACACTCTGTGACATTCCTTGTCCAGACTGACCAGCAGCACAGAGAAGGGATCATGGAATGACCCGGCACACCCAGGCAAGGCTGGATTCTCATACCTGCAGGAGATGCCTCGCTCACATTTGGGCCTTGAGCTGGCAGTTCCCAAAACAATTCAAAAGCCATGTAGGGTCCAGGAGAATCAGATCCATCATCTGGATCTCCATTGCCTCTAGCCACGGCTGTGAACAGGACAGAGAAGCTCAAATTAATTATTTCCATGTACTTTCCATGGCAGGAACTGTGGCTGGAACATGGAATGGCTCTGTGGACCTGTTTGTCCCTTCCCTTCTGGAGCAGCAGGAGGGCAGGTGCCAGGTGTCTGGCCCATGATGACCCAAAACAGACTGTGCAGGAGCTGTGAGGAGCTAAACCCAGCCCCAACAATCCTGCTGGCATTGCTCTCGGGAGCAGCTCAGAGCCCTGGAATCTGGGAGGGAACGCTCTGCATAGCTGTGTGTTCTGGGGCCAGACCCATTGCCTCTCTGCTCTGCTGCACAGCTGAGCATCAGCCAAAAACGTATTAAATTTCCTATTTTCCTCATTTCCTATGCTCCTTGAAGGGACCTGTGAGAGCTGCCCCTCCCTGCCCACCTACCTGCTCCCGATGGTCCAGACTCACCAGTGGGGAGCTGGGTCCTGGGGGCTAGCAGGGCTAGCAGGGCTAACAGGATCACCAGGGACACCAGCACTGTCAGGGCTCTCTGGAAAGCCGGGAGGATGATGCTGGCCATGGCCCATCGTGTCCACACCATGATGAGGCTGCAGGTGCTGCTGAAGCCTCACCCACCTGCACGGCACACCACAGCCCGGCTGTGTCACCCCTCGAGGACTGTGTGACCTCTCGGGGCTGTGTCAACCCTCAGGGGGCTGTGTGACCTCATGGAGGGCTTCCACCAGCACCATTCCACTGTCTCCAGGGGAGCCCCAAATGTCCTGCAGGTGCCTGGGACAGTGCCCTATCCCAGCCCACCCCAAGCTCTCTGCTCTAGGAAACTCTGCACAGAGACTGGGACTTCACCTGTCTCCAGAGCAAACCCCAGAGCAAAAGGAGGCACTCCAAGCTCGTGATTTTTAGCTGTTTGATGGAAAAATGGAGACAGTGTTTACTAAACCAGATGATGTTGGGTTTTGTCTGATGCTTTTCTCTTCTCACAGGCTGCAAAGCCCTTTTGTCCAGGGCATCGCTTTCACAAAATTCCCCCTGCAGAGACCCAGGAGTTGCAGGATTCCCTACAAAGCAAAGCAATCATGCACTGGTTTGGACTTTGAAGTCCAGTTTGGGCTGGTGAAAGAATCCCAGACTGATTTGGGCTGGAAGTGACCTTAAAGCCCACCCAGTGCCACCCCCTGCTACTCTCATTGTCCCAGGGTGCTCCAACCTCGCCCAGCCTGGCCTTGGACGCTTCCAGGGATGGGGAAAAAAGGTATTTTCTTCAGCTTATTTAAAGAAGAAAGATCTTTATTTGGCTTTAGCACTAGATGGGGCTAAAGGACTAAGAAAAAGAAGGAAAAGAAGAACTAAAACCACCTGCTGAGCAACAGGATGTGAAAATGCCTGGGAAAAGAGGAGGGAGAAGCCAGTGGGGAAATGGGTGCTGTTGGAGCCCCTTCACTCGCTCAGCTTTGTGACAGGAACCAGACCCTGACTCTGCAGGTGTTGGGGTCAGAGAGATGTTGTGGGGTGGGGTGAGGTGTAAACCATGAGCAGGAGGCGTTGGACAGCAGCACTCAGCAGGATCCTCGTTTTTGACAAATCTTTTAGCAGAGCCTTTCCCTACGTGTTATAGAGGGCCTTCAAAAAACAGCATCTCCTCAGCTTTATCCAGGAATAACCCCAAAAGACACCACTGCAGGGGAAAGACCCAATTATTTTTTTTTTTTTTTTTTTTTGTTTATGAGCTCACTTTGACATGACTGGGTTTAGTGGGTGACTTTTTATTTATCATTTCTGCTTTCAAAATACACAAGAAACCTCCTGATTAGATTGTTACTAACTGGAATTTCCCCTCCTGTCCCATCTAGGTAAAAAACCTGTTAGTAATCAGATAAAACAAGGAAATAACATTTTATTTTCAAGCACAATATTCTTAGACTGTTTCAGTCAAGAATTTTAACTCTCCTTATCCATCTTATTGCAAATTGTGCTTATCAATCCTATTGCAAACTATCCTTATTAATCCTATTGTAAGCTTTCCATATCAATCCCAGGCAAAGATCTGCTGTTGCACCAGATTTTGCCAATATTAACCTGAGTATTTGTGTATGCAAACAAAGATTTCAGTAAAACCCAACAAGCAGCTGTTTTCTCATTTGCTCCACGAGTGTAGAAACATTTAATGAAATTGCTTATGGTTTAGTGATTTGTATGACATAAACAATATTTCCCTTCTGTCAGACCTGGGCCAATCTTAAATTGCTTGAGGATGTAAACATGAGAAAACAAACCCAAACAATTTAAATTAAATGCCTAATGTACCTGGGGACAGATTATCTGCTCTGCTTCCATCTTTCCTTTAAATCTTCTCACAGTGGGGGTTCCTGGGGGTTTTTTTCAGTGTTTTATTGCACAAATGCTTCAGTGCCAAGGGATAGCACAGGGATGGGGATGGGCATTTTTGAAGGGAAGCACCAAAGAAATTCAGAGTCCTTTTAAACATGCAGTTTCATAATAAAACATCCCGAGCTGGAAGAGGCCCATAAGGATCATTTGAGATGTTGGAACAAGCTCTGAGAGAAAAGACAGAGCTCTGGGACATGGGCAACAACCAGAGCTGTGGGCAGCAAGGAAGGACTCACTCCTTGGGGCAGGGAGTGTTTTAGTGCACAATTCTCATTTCCCTCAGGATGCTGCTGAGCCAGCTCCAGCTTGGATGTTCTGGACTTTGCAACTGGTCATTTTTGTCATGTGAATTTACCTTCCCTCCTTTGTCCATCTGGAGTGGGAGTGGCACAGAGACGTTTGTGTGGGCCAGAGGTTGCCTTTGTCTTGTGCCTGTGCAAGGAACTCTGGTTGTTAGCATCCCAGAGAAGCTGTGGCTGCTCCATCCCTGGAAGTGTCCAAGGCCAGATTGGAGCAACCTGGGATAGTGGAAAGGAGTGGGGCTGGATGGGCTTTAAGGTCCCTTTCTGTGGGAATCCAGGACACAGGAATATCTCCTATGCCTGTCCTGAGAGGTTTTATTCCTCAGGAGAGCACAGCTTTTAGTCTTTGGCCATGGAAAAAGCTCCCAGGACTTTGTGAGAAGTTGACTTTTGTTAATGTATAAAGTAGATAATATTGTAGCTTGTCACAGAGTGAAAAAGTAGGTTTTGGGTTTTTAGTATGGAAGGGAGATGAAAGACAAGATGGAGGATTTTGAGTGTTAACTCAGTCTTCCTCTTCTTCTTCTTCTTCTTCTTCTCCATTTTCTGCAGTTTTGGTGGCACAGTGATTGGTTAGACAAAGTCACAGTGCAGATGTTACATGGCTGACAAATACTTATTAATTGGTAATAAAATAAAAACATACTGTGTGTTAGATACTTTGTAAACCTTAATTGGATAAGGTATCTGTATAAAAATCCTCGAAATTGCCCATTTTGTGTCTTGCTGGCACCTGCCACTGAGGTGTGCAGGGCCTGTTGTCATCTCAGGCTCTGAACTGTGATAAGGAAATTATAAACAACTGCAGACCGAAGCCAGCGAGTCCTGCTTGTCTCATTTTGAACCTGGCACAGAGCACCTGAGGGGTTCCCTCAATCAAGAACCCAGAATGTAAAAGAAATTTTAAAACCTACATCTTACCACCCAAACCACTCTGTAATCCTATGATTCATTCTTTTATTTACTGATATCAAGGGCTTGAAACATTACAAATGGGTAGCATGAAGAGTCTTTGCATCCAGCAAAAAAAAATAAAGAGGAAACCAGGACGGAGCTGCAAGAACTGGTGACCTTATGGAATCTAAACTCTGCTTCCCTGCAAATGAATATGTGGCACTAAGACCACAAACCATCCCCTCAGGCTGTGTCCAACAGGCCTGTCAGATTTCCAGCATCAGCAACACCGCTGTGATCACTGGAGTCACTGTCACTTCACTTCTTGGTGTGGCCAGCGCTGAGGAAGATGGTTAATCACCAATTAGGGGACATTGCTTTCAAAAAGGAGGGTTGGGAAGGAAAGGAGCTGCTGGTGGAATATCACACTGGCTTTGGCATTAGACAGGCAGGAGCAATACATCAAAGAGAGCAGCAGAAAGTCTGATGTCACCTACGTTCCTCCCATACAGGTTTTAATTATAGCTCTGGACTTGGCTGAGGTATGTCATTGAGCCCACGTTCACACAGCTTTTCCTTGACTGAAAGTGGCTCCCAAGGACGATGTGTGGAGCAGGATGTTGAAATTCAAATGCACTTCAGAGAAATCATTCTGGGTAGAGCCTCAGAATGAAGCTGAACCTCCCAGCAGGGCGCAGAAGTTAAGCCAAATTGCAATCTCATTTGATGTGTTCCTCAGGTTTTTCCTGGTTTCTGGGGAAAGCAGATGGGAGGCAGCTCAGTTCAAGTAATGAACTTATGACTCTGAGAGCTTTACATTTTTTGCCAAGAGACAGCTCTAATTGATTTCCTTGCACTGGGAAAAGTCATGTTTGGGAGACTGTGTATTACTTACCACTGATCTAGAGGGAATTTTCAGCTGGGGCCTTTGGCATAGGTGGAAAGTCATAATTTGAACAAGCAAAGGGTGAGACTTTTTAATGCTTCACCTGGATATTGCTGTGCAGAGGCTTGCTTGGTCTTGAGGCATTGATATGGAAAAAATGTGTAAGAATAAATTTTCTATCTTTTTTGGATGTGAAATTTGCCTTCGCCCTTTGGTTTTCTCATGTCAAGTCACTGCATGAGCCCACAGGACGATGTGGGGAGTGACATCAGCTTGGAAATGGAGTCTGGAAAGTTGAAAATAGTCTAGCTGTCCCTATTAACTTATTCTTCTTCCTTTTTCTTAAGCCTTATAAAACATTTAATGGTTGAAGCCAAACTCTGTGGTGGGATTGAAATGCCATCAGTTGATTGACTCTGCCAGCCCTCAATCCAAGAATGACTGAATGCAGTATTTTGAGTGCCCTTTGATAACCCCCTATCAAGGGATTCTTATATTTTGTTTTAAATTTGAACGTTTGTCTTAAATCTGTGATATTTTTTCTTTTTTTGTCTTAAAATTGAACTCTGGGCTTTGAGATGAGGTGAATTGCTCAAGGTGACAAAATTGTGGGGCAAAGAGGGAACTAAATACTGCCAGAGAAGGACTTTAAATAAATGAGAATATTTTTCATAGAATCATAGAGTGGTTTGGGTTGAAGGGTCTTCAAGATTACATAGTTCCAACTCCCCTGCAGCTAGACCTGGTTGTTTTTCTCTGGAAACTAAAAGAAATCCCAAATATTTCTGGATAATTTACTGCTCCAGCCACCTGGATGCCATTAGGATTGTTTGTTCCCAGTGTCAGCTCCTGTTGTGGGTATGGAAGCAGATGGAAGTATGGCTGTCAGAGCAGGGTACATCTATTTGTGTATTTTTGATGCAAGACCAGTTTTAAAAGACAGAGACTTCCTAAAAGAAATGAGCCTTGCTGGGTAACTAACACAAAAACCACATTCCATTATTCAGATTGTAAAAAATATTCTTGCTCACAATGGAGAGATTTCTCCATATGTAAAAAGAGGTTTCTCTTTGTGCTGTGAAGTTGATGAATCTGTAATGCAGTGCTTAATTAGACATTGCAGGGATATTGCTTCTGTGAGGAAACAAGTAATGAAGGGGATATGGTAAGTTTTGGTGATTACAGATACAATTGTTTAGCCCAAGCCTTGCATGGTCTGCTTTTGCAGGTTAAAAAAAAAAAAATCCCGAAGAACACAATTTCGATTAAGCTCTGCCTTGCACAGCTAGCAATGGATTAGGCTATTAAACTATATTTTTCCATTAATAAAACAAATGTTAACGCATTGTTTGATGCTAATAATTAAACCATTATAGGAAGCACAGCTCCTTCCATTAACATTTATCACATCTTGTCAAGGCTGGGGATGCATTCAGGGCTTTTTTCATCAAGGTGAATTGGGAAGGCACAGCAGGAACTTGCTGCCCTCTCAGTCTGCTTTGTGTTTGCCATGTTCTCATGGATGAGGCTGATCCAAGGGCTGTAGAGAGCTGAACTTTAAATACATCGAACCATCTGCTACAGCACATCACTGGCTTCATTAAATTTTATTAATTCTTAGCAGAGAGAGGCAAGGAAGAAACCTCTGCTAAGCTCTGCCGGTTTCTAGAATCTATTAGGAGGCTGGAAATGCTCCACCAGCTCTTCATGGTGCTGCACAGATAAAGATCTGCCTGTCCTAAGATTTTTTGCACTGCAGCTTGTCTGTACAGCCATAAAAATCTGGAGCTGGAATTCACCCCTCTCCAGCAAATCCAGCATGGTTGGATCTGGCTGCCCTGCTGGGCTGGGTGTGTGTGTAGTTATGAGGGCATAGGAATGGTTTAATACCTTGTCTAGCTGCTAATGGCTTGATTTTTACCTTTAACAGATACTTGGGAGAAAGTTCAGGAGTTCAGGAGTAAAAATCTGGTGCCTTCAGGGGGTTCAGACTGGTGCCTTACTGGGGTGGGGGTGTGCAGCTGATCAGGGCATGGGGATGGTTTAAGGCCTTATTCAGCTGTTAATATCTTGATTTTTATCTTGTCCAGGGACTTGGGAGAAACTCTGAGCTCAGGAGGAAAAATCTGATGCCTTCAGCTGGCTCAGACTGGGAGGTGTTCACTGCAAGGAGAGGGTCTGGCTTTTTCCCCCCCACCATCTCTTTGTCAGAGGAGGTTGTGCATCAATCCTTTCATCCCTGGCAATTGTCAGCTGGCTGGAGAGAGAGGGCAGGAGAGAAAGCACCTGCACAGTGTTTATTCTCCCTGCTGTAAAGCTTTGTGCAGGCACTTAAATTGTGGATGTTTTAATGCAAACTATGATAGCTGCAGATAAAAGCCAGTGTGAAGGGGATGGCTGGAACCTCCCCATCAGAGATTTGGGTGATGCTGCCCACAATATTTTCTCCTAAAGGGAGAGCAGAGGGCACAGGCAGCTCTCTGAAGCCTCAGCAAAAGCTGTTTCCAAGGTCTGCTGGAGCTCTGGGAGCAGGGCCACACTGCACACAGGTGTCTGTCACAAACAGGATGGCAGCACCTTCAATCACAAATAAATGAAGTTGAAGGCAAGACAAGCTCCTGGTATGTTTGCCCTGTGGCCACAGCTGTGCCCTCTTCATCCAGAGCAGCAATTTGTGTTAAAAGACTGTGAGGGAGGCACAGTTGGTGAGTCAAAGGCATAAAGACCCATAACCAAGCAGGTTCAAAGAAATGCTGCTGTGCTATTAAGGAGAACATTTCTGAGTCCTCCAGCTGTGTGACTGTATCAATTCTAAAATGTACCAATTTACAAATGTGCCTCAAAAAGCAAACCCAGCCATTTACTGGGATGCTTCTGAAGTCTGTGCAGACCATAATTTGCCTTATCAAAGGATAATCTGTTGTGTCAAGACTTGGAAGAAGGCTTGATTAAAAAAGCAGTTGAGGTGTAAATGCTGACTTCTGAGTGGTGCAGAAGTAGTATTTATTTAAATGCATTTAATGAGTGATTTTGGTAATGTGGCCCTGTATTTAGAGTTGCATCAGTGACTCTTCCTTCAGCAGGGCTTAGTCACACACTGCTTGTCTTTTGCTGCTAAGATTATTTCTCTGCTCTGTGGCAGTTCCCAGGCTCATGGTATTAAATTCTGGACAAACCCAGCAGGCTCAACACCCTCAAGGTTTTGTTGAGAGCAGGGCAGGGAAGCCTGGGATTTTGGGGTTCAAAGGGCTGATGTGCCCTTCTCCTGGCAGGTTGTTTGGTCTCACTGCTGTCCTTCAAAAGGGTTTAGGTAAAACCTTGCCTTGTGTGAGTTCCAGGGCACAGCTTTGGAGAGCTCAGCTTCAGTTCTGCAAGTGTTAACAGTTTTTATAAGTATTTAAATTAAAAAGAATGACCTTAAAGCTTTGCTTAAACAACAAATTAAACCTCCTCTGACTATTTTGGCATGAATAAAACTTTCCGTTAGGCTGCAAATGATTATTCTGAGTAGGACAAATAAAAATCAAATTTGAGCTACAGCTTTGATGCCTTCAGCACTCAGCCCTGCCCTTCTGGGTGCAGGTGGAGTAGCTGCCCATTCCAACCTGGAAACCTCCTGCAGGAGCTGCCATCCATGTAGAATTATGGCAAAACCCCACTGTTGTTTGGAATAAAGCTGTGGCAGGGGACTCCTAATCCCTTTTCTCCCCAAGACACTGTTTTGTGTGATGGGCCACATTAATGTTATATAGTATTATGTGAAGCAAATACACGGTATTTGAATCCCTGCCCTGTAATTACACATGACATAGTTCAGTAGCTGGTAATAAACAAAGTTTTGAGTAAAACATGGTTGTTTCTGCTAACACTGTAATGCTTGGGCTTGTAATTTCCCTCTTGAGCTGTCTTTATTTTTTTCTGAAACACTTAAGTGGTCATGTTTAGGTTTTATTAGTCTTTTTGTGTTTGCCTACCTTCTCCAGCATAATCAAAGTGTCCCCTATTCAACTCATGTAATTTTAATTAAATTCAATAGAACATTTCTCCTTTCGGTATTAATGTACCTGTGTTGGCTCTTATAATACAGGCTCAAATATTGTGAAATTTAAAATTCAGCTCTTTCATGAAAGAGAGGAACATAAAGAGAATGCAGCTGGTGAAACCAACTGTTGGAGCAGCTGATGAATATAACCTCCTGCTCAGGTACAGAGCGTAAAATCCTACTGTACAGACAATTTCCTCCAGATTGAATGAGACCTGAAATTTAATTCATTGTTGAAGAGGGTTTGTGTTTTTAAAAATACTCCCTGTGGAAGTGTTGTGCCTTTCTGCAGGGCACAGAGGTGAGCTCAGCGTTGCCTGCATGACACAGCTGATGGACAAGGCAGCGAGATTTGCCAAAAATCACATTAAAGACCTTGAGACACTTGGGATTCACTGCCACTCGGATCTGCAGGAGCAGGTGGTGGCAGTGACAGTGGCTTTCTCACCCCCACTGACACCAAGTGCTTTAACCGAGCTTTGCCTTCTCTGAGGAAGGATTTTGGAGCACATGTGGAAAGCATCTCTCCTGGCAGGGTCTGGGCTGAATGCTGAGCTCCTGGCACTGCTCTGGGAATGAGGACAGTGGGACTGGCTGCTCACCCTTCCTGTGGGTGCTGGGGGCTGTCTGTCCCTCCCAGCACCTGAGGTGTCACAGGCACCTTGTCCTGGATGCTCCCAGCACAGAGGAGCTGTCTCTGAGTGCTGAGGGCTGGGCAGGCAGCTCTGCTACTTCCCAGCACTGGTGAAGGGGTTTGGGTTGCCAGGGGGAGGGAACAGGTGAAGAATCTGGATGGATCCCCCAGCTAATGATTTGTGTCAATTATTAGAGCAGTTCTGTGGCCAGATCAGGAGTGGCCTTTTCCACACACCTTTGAAAATAAGATGCTCTTGCTCTGCAAGGTTTTCTTTTTACTTTTGAAAATAAGATGCTCTTTCTCTGCAAGGTTTTCTTTTTACTTTTGGAAATAAGATGCTCTTGCTCTGCAAGGTTTTTTCTTTTTTTTTTGTTGTTGGTTTGTTGGTCCTGGGCTCCCTAGAACTCTGCTCCAGCCACTGCTTCCCATATGCTCACTTGGCTTTGGGAAGGGCTCTCTGGGCAGCCATCCAAGAGGAGCCAGATCTTCCTCTGTAGATAATGTTGTCTCTTTTAACAGCAGAAAATAATAAAATATTAAAGAGATTGGATAAAGGCCTTGAAAAGAACTATTAATTTGATGCACTAAAAGTCTGCAGATCAATTTTCAGCAGTGGGCAGCCTTACTTGACAGGTCTAAATGATATTGTCACACATAAAGGCAGAGATTAGAATGTCTGTGTGATCTGCAGATTGTTTCATTGTTCCTTGCTTGTTACACGTGCCCTAGTAGAGGAGACTTTTCCACCACTGTGCATCCAGGTGACCATTAGAAGAACATTGATGGAAACCTGACATCTTCCTCTCTTCACTCACTTCCCACTGCTAAATGTGGAGTGGACCCACAAATTTAGCAAAAAAGACATTTGTGGCCCATTCTCTCACCAGTTATTTTTTTCCAGGCTCAGAAGCTGCACTAAAACTGTTCACATGAACCTCAAAGTATTTGCCTTCATTTTCTCTCTGCTCCTTCACTACCAGCTCCTCTGCCCTGTCCAAAAAGTCCTGATTTTACATTGGTTTTATGATCAATAGAGAAAAATTCTCTCATATTCAGTGTGAGCTCTACTTTTCTGTAAGAAACCTGATTTGAGCAGTTTCCACCCAGCTGCATGGTCACTCTCTCACAGGTTCTACTTGTTCTTGCAGAAAGCTCCAGAGTGTGACCAGAACACAGTGGGTTATTTCTGTTTCAGAATTGTCCATCTCTTTATTAGCTGATGAATTATTTGCAGCTCAGCTGTTTCCATGTCATTGCCTTAAGTTCGTTCTTTAATAGAGAAAGAATTTGCAATGGCTTTCCTCTCCCTTAAATCTGTATTCCACTGTTGTCTCATCTGTTTAAAACATTTCCTTTACAAACCTAGACTTATGTTTTAGCCTAATGCCAGCAAGAGCTCTGGAAAGATTAATTCTTCTGGGCCCTAATGTGAAATGAGTAATGCTACAACTGGCTCCCTTGGTAGCAGCAACACGTTTTACTACTGATTGTCAGAAACAATAAAAAAGAGAATACGTTGGTAGTTTCTGTGCTATTTGCTTCCTGGGATTTTTGTCCTGGATTAACCTTCACAAATACATTGCATGAGTAACTTTGGAGAAGTTCTCAGCATGTGTGGAGGAGAGAAACAGGGAAAAGAAATTGAGTTGTTGCTACAGCTTTTAATAACAAACATCAGGAGAATGAGGGGCTCATGGCAAGGCTGTGGTGACCCATTGGGCACCCACTGTCAGGCATCCCAGGAGTGCTCCAGAGCACAGAAATCATCTCAGCATGGAATTTGCATACCTGCAGCTGGAATAAGTTGTGTCTTAGCTTGGCCAACACACAACCTAAGTAATGTAAGACTCAATTCAAAGATTTTAAAATTTCAATTCTCTTAAAAAAGCTGAGATTTGTCAAATTCTGGGTTCTAGCATGGTCCAAGGGATAAGGGTGTTCTTTTAAAGCAGTGCTTGACCACTTGGCTCAGCATCAGGGGCTGGATTTGTTTTATAAGTTTTGCTGGGAAATGCAAGTGCTTTCTGCTGTAGTTATTAAATAGATGCTCACGGCCTTCTTTTATAGATAAAAATCCTGTGAAAATGAATCTGTTAACAGCCATCCAAGATCTGAGTGAGTGGACAGAGAAATCTTCAGTGCTGGGGGCTCTTCAGCTTTTACACGAAGGAGTTCTAGAAAGACATAAAAGCAAAGCTAATGTCTGGATTTCAAATGGAAAGGAAACCAAGCCTGATATTTGAAAGTTGATATAAACCCCTCCTAAAGCAGGTCAGGAGTGGCAGAGTGATGTTGATTTAATAGTGTTCCACATTGTCCTTAATGACTTAATAAGGTTTCTAATGCAGTTTGTGCCTTCCTTCCATCTCCAAGTGCCCGCTTCTCTTTGGGTCTTGGCAGGGAATATTGTTCTCCCAGAGCAATGATCACTGTTTTATCCTTTCCTATGTCCTCTCCCATGCTGTGGCATTTTCTGATTTGTGTGCTGAGCTCCACAAGTAAGTTTTTCAGAGCAGTTTATTTGGCTGTTTTACCTCAGTGAGAGCAGCTGAGTTTTGGGAGGCACAACAGACCCAACAGTGATATAATTTCAGTGGGGTTTGGACAGAACTGTTTCAAGTTTCCAAGTTTCACTCTTGGCTTTGCCTTGGTGAAGCTGCTCTTTGACACCCTCCCTGTGCTGCAAAGGACCCAGGGAGGATTTCACATTTGTTTTACATGTGTTGGACTAAACTTCAGAGGCTTAAAATCTAATATCCCACCTGTCCTTTCTATCATTCACTTGAGAAGGACGAAAGGCAATTAAAATCAGCAGCAATGTCAGGAGCATGACAGGAGCTGACGGTTTTGGGTTGTGGAGTGTTGCTTGCGATGAACAGCTCTGCAGGAATTGTCACATCTCATCTTTGTCTCCTGCCAGAGCTCTCTTTCCCAAAATGCTGCTGGGCTTTCCCAATTGCAATGATTTAGAAACAACTACCTTGTCTAAATTTTTCATTTTCACCCAAGCAAAGGCGCAGGGAGGCAATGTTACAGAGAATTTGTGGCTGCACCATCCCTGGAAGTGTCCAGGTTGGACCTGGGATGGTGGGAGGTGTCCCTGCCCATGGCATGAGGTGGCACTGGATGGGATTTAAGGTCCTTTCCAGCCCAAACAATTCCATGGTTCTGTGATTCCATGACTGACACTGCAATGTGGAGAGGGGAGGGAGGGTTTGAGCTCAGCAGACAGTTTATCCAGTTACAGCCCAAAAAGAAAATCAAACATTTTCAGTTTGCTAGAAATGGGAAGAAGCTTTGCATTGCAGCTGTGCTGAGAAGTTGGCTGTGATGAGACGCCCAGGACAAAATGTAAACTTTGTTTCCTGCTATTAAACCCTTTTACTCTGGTAGAAACCACATGTTGGGCCACATCTGGGCACGGCTGGATGGGTGATTATAAAATGTGGCATGGCTTTTACCTTGGAGTTTATGGCCTAAATAAATAGTTCACAGCATGAGGGTTGATGTGAATATCTGAGCAGTGGCCAAGGAGCAATGATGCAGAGACACCTGGGCAAGCTGGGTCCCAAAATCAGCCCATTTATAGGGGGGAGTTCATGGCATGGAGAAAATATTAAGTGAGATTTGAATGAAACTCCTTAGGATTCTCCCTGGCTCATGTTCAATCCCAGCTTATCACTTATAACGTAATTTTTGGAGGACTTTAATGAGGTCTTTAAATAGTTTGCAGCTGTGAGAGCTCTAAAAATAAAGAAATAAAAAACCAAAATTGGCTTTGAACACCTGTGAGCTTGGGATTGGCTCTGTGCTGCTTCCCTGTCCCTTGTTGGTGTGTACATAACCACAGTTATGATCTGAAAGAGATGTGTTTTAAAATATCATTTAGGTGAAGTGTGACTCTTAACTTGGTAAATAACAGAAGCAAATACAGAGGAGAGAAAGGAAGTCAGACATCTCATGGATCAGACACTGCCAGGGCTGAGTTTATTCTGTCAAAGAAAACCAAGCACCTGCCTGAGGGACCATCAGGAGCTTCACGGAATTCCTGCTGTAGGGCACGGTCACTGTCCTCCTCCTGGCATGGTTTTGGTGTCTCAAGAATTCCAGATGTTCCTATAAAGCAAACACCTTTCTGGATGGTGTCTGCCACCAGAGCTGGAAACCCAGCAGAGTCTGCATGGTGCTGTGGAGTAAGAAACTGGAGGTGAGAGCTGACCCAGAGGCCACAGATGCTTTTGTCCTCTGAATCCCTCAGTCAGAGTCACATGTGGGACTGTTTTCCTTGTTATGTCCCCCACTTTCTGCTCCCCTTGGGTCCAAGTGACACCAGCATGCTGAACTCCACCCTGTGCCACTTGCTGTGTGCTCCTGACCTGCTCACTTCAAAATAATTGGTAGGACCTGGTGTTAAACCCATTAATTTTGATTTTGTTAGCTCATTAATGGGCTTCCTTCATCTTCTCCCTTCGCTTTACAAAGCAGCCTTATATTTAATTAGCATTGGCTGACCTTTTTTATTTAGCTGGTAAAAAGGTTATTTAAGTCCTTAAGAAGAATTACTACAACTACAGTCGACCTGGTAATTGGTGTGTTGTTGCAGGGGCTAATTAGGCTCATATTCGTGCTGGGGAAGGCTGTGCACATGTGGTACAGGTGTGTTGGCATAAATTAGTGTTGTTCTTCAGCAAAGGTCAAGGCACAGAGTAAGGAAATAGCAAAAGCCTTGGCAAACCACAGCTGGTGGGTGTTCATGAGGGAGATCAGCTCCTCCTCTGAAGCATTCCCAGCAAATGTTTGTGTTTTTCTTCTAAACACAATTAAGATGTAGTCTAGTGAATATCTGGTGTTCCTTCTGATGGTGCCTAGCCAGGCAATTGCAGTGATTAATGAAAAACACCAGCAAGCCTGAGTGTTCAAAGATGGGTGTCACATCGTGGACAACTGTAGAGATAAAACCAACAGCCCTTGCAGAAGTGAGCTGAGACAGTAGCAGGCAGTGGTGTTCCTGTGCAAGTTTAATTGGGTGTATTCATCCTTACATGCCAACTTTGTTCTTTTTAAGAGGTGCAAACTGCAGATAATAAAACAAATCCTGGTGTTTGCTGCACTTGGAATTGCCATCAATCCCCCAAGCCTGGCAGAGTCTGTTCTGAAAAATGAGAATAACAGGCATTCACTACAACTTGATTCAGGGAAGTTCATAGGCTGAGCTGGGTTTTCTGCAGGTTTCCTTGGAGAAAGCCAAGGGATGGTGTTTAAAAGCACTCTTTAGTCACGGTCTAAACCACAAATCTCTTCTATTTCTTGTATGGTCTCCTTTACACTGGGCTACAAAAAGTGGGAGTGTTTCATTGCTTTGTCCTTTTCAGAAAAACTTTGCATTCTCTGAAGGTACCATGGTCTTTAGGGTTCCTTCCAACCCAAACTCTCTAATTAGCCCACATTCTATAGAAATTCTGTTCTATAGAAATTCTCTCCATTACCTTGCTGGATCCACATACACCTGTCCAACCTACCAGGAACCCGAATCATTATTAGGTAAAACCTCCAATTCTCATTCCCATACCTTTGGAATTACTGTCACAAAGCCTGAGCACTGTCCCCCTGCCCTTTAGGGTTAAGTGTGTTCAGCTGATCCATCTGTTTTAATGATCTCAGACTCGCTGGTGTTTGCAGCACAATAAATCTGCCCCTGGTTCTGCCCAGGTCCCCACCTACACAGGCACTTAATGGCCTTTCATGTCACACATCCTCAAGGATATGGCACTAAAGGGGTTCCAGAGAGCCCTTGAGAAGCAGGGAGCACGATGGATATGAACTGGCTGCTGTTATGGTGATAAATTCCTTTCCATTCCCTGGCTGCCTGCTGATGGATCGCTGTAGGGAAGGTAAAGAACCTCCTCAGCCTGTCAGGGATTAAATCTGCTCCCCCAGCCCGACCCCTGCACACAAATATTTGTAGGAAATTCCTTGCATGAGTGTTGTTGGGAAAAATAAGGGGAGAGTTTAAATCCCTCAGTTTAATTTTTCCCTTCTCCTCCCACATTTTCCCTGGCCCATTAACTTCCTTTCCATACCAAAGACATTTTGTTAACAAAACTACGAGTGTCACCAGACATTTTATAAATCCTTTCCTCAGCAACTTGAAGGAGAATTTCTGGAAGTGCAGGAAAACAAGGGAGTTTGGAGAATTGATCTGTTAAATGTAACCAAAACCACAAAATACAAAGTTTCTTTAAGTAGAAAACCAAAACCAAAACCTGAACACAAGAATTAATGAGCTTGGTCAATGGCATGCAGGTAATTGTGTTCAGGAGCTGATGTTTTTAACACAGACTCCACTGGGGTGGTTTGTAACATTTTAGGAAGTTTTGGGTTTGGTATTGGCCAGGCTGGATGGGGTTTGGAGCACCCTGGGATAGTGGAAGGTGTCCCTGCCCATGGCAGGGGGAGGAAAAAGATCTTTGGGGTCCTTTCCAAGCCCAAATGCTCAGTGATTCTATCATGGGCATCTTCTCCAGACAGAGTTTCCCAGTAAAATTGTTATTGGTGCAGGTGCCCAAAACTTGCCTGTTGCTGGGTTTGTGTTTATCTGACTTGCAGAGGCAGAGAGAGCAATAGATATGGTATCTGTGTTACAGCCCAAGATGGGGTCTTTAACAAGGGTACTCAGGAGAATGCAAGTTGCTTTTTAACATTTTACAACAAAAATCAAAATACCAGGCTGGCTGGATGGAGGCAAGCCAGGAAAATTACCATCCCTCTTAACAGATGCTTTCCTTGAATGATTCAGGCATCCATAAATGATGAGTGTGCTGCTCACTGGGGGCACTGGCTTTTATTTTTATTTTGCCTGTTTATAGAGAAACAAAATCTATTCTCTGCAGATAACAAGGTAACAAAAATCAGAGACAGAGCTCCTGTTTTTTGCCAAGGCACGGGCATGTTTGACATCCCTTTTGTCTGCAGGTTTAATCTTGAGAAAGAAACTAGTTCCAATCAATTCCTAAAATCTCTACAAGGCAAAAAAAAATTGCAATGCAAAAAACATTTTGCTGTCTTCAGTGTTTGCTTCAGCATAATTAACATGACTAATGCAAGACATTTTTCTGATAGTTATTATATTAGAGAGCTTAGCTGACTCATAACTGCCCCCATGACTGAGCCAGAATGCAAATTACTTGGATAGAAATAGCACCGAGCTGGTTTGATTAAAATGTGATACATATTTTGAATTAAAAATATTCAAGGTCTTACAAAATTACCTTAATGTCTCATGTCTCCTCCCCACAAGGCCACCAAAGAAATTTGCATGATCATCTGGAGCCAGCTTTCCCCTTCTCCCTCTGTGGATCCACAGTCTCTGCCACTCCTGGAAAAACAGGGTGGCTGATTCTGTTCCTTTTTCAGAGCTCAGCTTCAGCAGAATAACGATGGAGAATTTTGGCCTCTCTTTGTGGACCTGGCTGCCTTATCATAGTTAGGGAGATAATTGAGCTAACGATAAACCATCAGACTGTGCTCCTCGTTAAAAACCAGAGCCATCTCCAAGTCTCTCTCCCCTCAGCCCCTAAAATCTGACTGTGTCCAGTCACCTCCAAGCTCCTGAAATGCCTGAGAACAAAATGGGTTTGTTGAGGTAATTTTGAGGATTTTTGTGTGCTCTAAATTTTGGCTGAAGACCCTGTAAACTTGGGCACTTGGGTCTAAAAGAGGGTCAGAAAATCCTTTTCAGACTCTACGAGATGTCTGAAGAGCTTCTCTTAATTTTCCAATTCATATTCCAACTAATTTCCCAATTTCTAATTTTCTAAATTTTCTCAATTTCCTTATTTTCTCTTTGAAATTCCAATTTCTAAAGAGAGTGTCTGCAAACCCTCTCTTAAGGGTGTTTTGCTTCTGCAGCAATCCCACTTTCCAGACAGCCTGGGAAGGAGCAGTGCTCTGGATGGGAAGGACAGTTGAAAATTGACAGCTGAAAATTAGAAAGAAGCAGTTATTACAGAGAATTGCCCCAAAACATGGGATTTCTAAGTCAGCTTTCTTCAGAACTCTGATAAAGTGGTGCAGTGAGACTCTGTGTCACCCACACCAGCGCATTTGGACAGGAATTCAGACACATTTACAGGTGAAAGGATTATTGTCCCATTTTCCTCCTGGCCCTGAGCAAAGCAGCTGCTTTTTTTGTGGATCCTGAGAAGCAGAGTTCATCAGGGTCCAGCCTGCTGGGGGTGACACCTGAGGCTCCTCAGGGTGTCTGTGGCATAAATAACAATTTGCATGGATTTGGGGCATGAACAAACCCTCAGTGCCCTTTTTCTGGCTGGCTCCAGGCTTGCTTGGATTTCAAAACGAGCCTGAAGGACTTGAGGTCCAACCCTGCTGGACCTCCTGGCACAGCCCTTCACGGGTCTTTAATTAAAAACACATCAGAGCAGAAAAATTGCTCCTTAAATCAGATTTTTGAAGCCAGAGCCCATCCCAATTTTTTTTTGCGTGGTTTAACTCCCACTCCCACACTCTCTTCTGCTGTATGAGCACGTTTTGATGCATGCTGGGGAACAGATCTGTGATAAAAGCTCTTTTACCAAGACTTTTTTCATTTTATGGCCCGGAGACTTGGGTTTTGTCTTCCTATTCCCCACCATTCATTCATTCCACGTGCTTTGCTTCTGACCCTCTTCTTTGTTTCTTCATTTTTTGATACCTGGAGATATGTTTGATAAGGACTAATCAGTTATCACTAATCCACTTCTGTCTGCAGGGATGCTGCCTCACTTATTAATGTGTGCAGCACAGCAGGGCTGTTACTCTTCCTCCAACCACTGCTGGGTATCACTCTGCTCTTTCACGGCTTTTTTAGCTGAAAAATAATGCCAGTATTTCTTAGAACATCCCTGAAGATAAGGATTAGAAAGCGGAAAGCACAGCTCCAGGCTGGAGTTAAAAATTAAGGGAGGAAGGGAATGCCTGGATTTGAAATAGGTGATGCCAGGTGACCAGTGCTGAATAAAGAGATTCCTGCCCCTGCCCAGGTCATCCAAGGAGCTGTCCTGGGAATGAGGTGGCCCTTGGGCCTTGAAAATGCTTCCCACCGTGGGATTGAGCCACAGGATGAGCCCCCACCCTGGCTGCAGCCACTGCTGGTGGAACGTGGGGTCGCTTTTGTTGTCACTGCTGTCCCTGTTTCATCTTCTCCTGGTTATAACATCCAGCTCCATCTGAATCCCATTATGCACTGCAATTAATGCCTTCATTTATGTGCCACTGCTGCTGTTCCTTGTGCCTCTGGCACACGGATTTGTTTTCAGTACCGCAGATGCAGTCGTTGAGCTGTTCCCTCCATTTACTAGCACTGTTTGTGAAGGCCTTGAGTCTCTGCTGGGGAACAAACAGCTCCTAAAGCCCTGCTCTTTCCTCCTCTAACCCAATGCAGCTTAGTCATTAAAATATTCAGGACTGGAATTTACAGAGGGTAGTGCTGAGTAGATCCCCAGTTTGCCTGAAGGTGGCAGAGAACCATGCTGCTGTATAAAAATTAGAAATAGCTCTGCAAAAGGCCTTTGAGAGCATCAAATCCAACAAGCATCAAATCCACCCAGGGATGGGGGCTCCACTACTGCCATGGGCAGCCTCTGGAGCAACTTGGGATAGTGGAAGGTGTGCCTGCCCCTGGCAGGGGGTGGAATGAGAGGGATTTAAGGCTCCCTCCAACCCAAACCATGCTGTGATTTCATGAAAGAAAACTTCAAAACACACAAGGGACTTTTCAACTGTTTCAAATCATCACACATGTAAATATTTATTGTGCTTGTGCACCTGTTTCCTTGTGTGTCACTTGACTCTCAGTCATAATTATTTACATTATTAGGAATAAAATCTGTTTAGAAGGTCTCACCTTCCCAACAGCAGCAATGCCCTGTTATCTCCATTCTGACCCCCACTTTTCTATCAATAATCTGCTTATTTTTTATAACATGGTTTGGTTTTGACCTAAAGGTGTTCCAGTGCTTAATACAGGCCCTGGCTTTCCCTGTGGTCGCCAGTAACATCAGGCAAATTTGCCATGGCTGGGTTATCTTCCCACTCACCTGAGAAGCTTATGTCTGGTGGATGTTGAATTCTGGCCCCTCACTGCGGCACAGCTGAGGGCCCATCCTTGCCAAAACAGCTCCTGGCTGGATGATGTGCCAAACTTCAAGCTCAAACAAAAATATTTTGGGTTGCAAAATGAAACCAGAATGTCAGAGATGTGGTTGGCTTTCCCATTTACCAGTGGGTATGATGAAGCCTAAAGCCTGACTGTTTATTCATTCCAGAGCTGCATCCTGATCTAAATTCACTAACCAAATTGCATTTAACAGATAGTGAAAGCCAGAATTTCATGTGTCATAAAATTGCAGTTTTTCCCTCATGCTTTTGTTTGAGGAGATATTTTCTTTGCCGTAATGAATGTTCATTAAAAAAAAAAAAATTGAGCTGCAAGATTCACAGGAGGTGATTTACTGTAATTGTAAGGATTTCTGGTATAGCATTAACAAAAACAAGAGTGTAATTGGGTACAGGAGGCAGAATTAGGTGAGCAGGGGCTGGCAGCAGCCAGGTACTCCTTGAATTGAGAATGTGCATTAGGCAGCCTGACTTGTTCTGGAGCACTTCTGCTGAGAGTTTTGCTTTGACTGAATTCTTAGTGCTGCTCAAAGGTGGCTGATTGATGGCTCTGAATAATAATAACAATAACAATAACAATAACAATAACAATAACAATAACAATAACAATAACAATAACAANGAATGATGACTGATTTTCTGCAAAGTCATGAAAAGGTGGCTCCTCTGTCACTGGTACTAATCTGGCTCCCATGGCTTCTTCCAGCAGAATTGCTGTTCCAGGATGCTGCTCCCTCGTGGAATTTTTTCCCTCTGGTTTAGGTGCAGCCCAGAAAATGGGAAGAGATTCCCTCTGTGCCCAGCAACAGAGGTTCCACTGACCTTTGTCTTCCTCCAAAATCTTTGGAGCTGGATCCTGGGACAGCACAGTTTGGGAAATTAAACTCCTGGATAATTTAAACCTCGGTTCATTGTCATAGAGAAAGTGCTGGAACTGTTCCTCTCGCAATAATGATCTGTGTCTTTGCTCATGCCACATCTTCAAAGAAGCTGGAGGTTCTTTCTTAATTTTATTGGATTTTTTTATTATTCCAAGATGGTAGAATTGTTTTAGGGGTTGTGTCTCACAGAAGAGCAGGTAAATTAAAATTAAAATAACTCTACAGGAAGCAGTGTCAGAGCTTGAAACATGAGGGGTTTCCTTCAGCACAATGCTGGAAAATAACTGTACACTTTGTGTCTTCCTCAGGGCACTGGGAATGTCTCCAGGAACCTTTGGGATTCTGCAGATGAACATCAGAGGAGTTAAACAATACTTTATTATTAAACTGTACATTATTTTCATCAGTACAAGTACTGAATTGTCAGTCCAGGACCACCAGAGCCCTGCAGAAGCAGCATTTTTATGCTTCTGGGAAAAAAAAAAAGGCAAGTGTGTTGTTCCAGTGTATGTGCCAAGTGCCAGACTTTTTATAATCCTTTGGGAAGACTTTTCTTACCTTTTTTATTCCTTAGATATTGTAAAGATGAATATTTATGGTTAGGTCAGCTGCCTTCATGAGAAGGATCCTCATGGAAATTGCTGCTCAATGCTCCCTCTAGACTGTTATATTCTTTCCCAAGTGATCCAAAGGGAATTCTTCCCCTGAAGCTGTAAAAAAATTGGGTGAGTGAAAATGGGGGTGGGGAACAGTGTGGAGGTGCAGAAAAATGCATTTATTGAAGCAGAATGGAAAATGAGAGGTCTGGAAAACTGAGCTGCCTCTGGAAGCCGTGGAGTCAAATGCCTGCAGATGCAGGCACAATAGATGATGGAAATTCTTTGGGATAAATGGGCCTGGATGGCTTTGGCAGCACTCGAGTGTCACAGGGGCTCATTGAATATGCTCAAAACATTGAACTGTTTGTTTCTCTGCCACATGCATTTTTCCACAAGGTGAGGAACAAGCTTGAAAATAATACCTGAATTAATTTGCAGTATTCTCTAGCCCTGGTTTCCTGTAGAAATGGGATTGAAGAAGCAGAGCACATCACACTGCTGCTCTGCTCTGCCCGGGGCCTCAGCCTTGAGGCTTCTCTGCAATCTGTGTTTTACTGATGATCTGTGGTAAAAAAAAATCTAACAAACCTGCAAATGGCAAAAGTCTGTCATTTGTTGAGCAACTGTCAAGGGTTGGCTGTCCAAAATTTGATTAAGGAAATGAAAGCCTGGCATGGATAAATCCTGTGCTCTTTTGACCTTCATCGTGTTTGCCATCACTTTGTCCTGACTTTACATTCACATTTTATGGTTATGAATTCCATGGTTAGAAATGTTTGATAATATTTTCAACTGTTTGCTTTGGTGGAAGAGTTTGACTCAGCACTGAGAGAAAAAAAAGACTTTTCAGACTGAAACCAAACACTTGAAACTGTCATCTGGTTCCTACCTGTGGCTGCAGTTCTGCTGCTTTTTTGGGTATTTTCTGCTTGCTCTGGCTGAGCTCTGCAGCTCCTGGTAGATCCCCCTGTTCTTTGTGCTGGGCTGCTGTGGTGGGATGCTGCTCCATTTTGCCAGAGTGAATTGAGAGAGATTTAATTTGGAAATTTAATTTAGCCCTGCCTTAGGGAATGGGAGTCTGGAGATACCGTGGTGATGTTTGTATGTGTGTTTGCCTGTGTCTGTCTCAGCTTCTCACTCTGACTCCCCCTCAGTGAAAATTTGAATTCCTCTGCCAAAAGCAGACTCATTTTGGGGGGGAATTGAAACCCAGTATTGTGTTGGAAAACAGTGTTTCAGCAATAATCCAAATGCACAGGGTAGGGCAGAAGAAGAGCCATCCCATCTCCCTTCCACAGGAACTCTGTTGCTCGCTGGAATTTCCTGGGTGGAAGGGATTTCATATTTGGAAGACCATGACTAAGGGATTTCTTTAGCTACTCTTCAAGCCAATGTGTTTTAGCTGCTGACAAATGTATTGTTTTGAATTATTTAAGGTTGCATTCTTTGGGGGAAGAAAAATACTCTTACTATACATCTGTGGGTTCAGTGGCAACAATCAGCACAGAGAGAGCTCTGCTTTTCATCTTAAAGACAAATGTACCTTGTGGTTAAATGGCTGAAAAGTGAAAGGTGGATAAATTCATATTGAAAATAAATCTAAGACTGAGTAGCCAGTGTTGAACCCTTATTCAGAGTGAGCTGCTTTAACCAGATGCAATTCCCTCACAATTAATACGTGCCAGTTGGATTATAAATTATAATAATTGCTTGGTGATTTGGGGTACACCAGATGTGGGCTTTGTCTGCCTGCCTTCACTGTCCTTTATTCACATGGGTATAAAAACTGGTGTTATAGCTGAGGTCTGCATCCAAAAATTAAATTCCTTTACTCCATTTATTCCAATTCCTGCATAATTTAGGCTCTGGATGGAGGGGGTGGCTCTGGAGTGGCATCAGTGGTGCTGCTAACTCTCTGTGCTCTGCATTCAGATCTGCTCTTCCTGGAATATCTAAAATCACAGCTAGGACTTAAAGATCAATGGATCAGTTTTAATTTTTGAAATGCCGCTTTAGAAGAAAAATGTTTTCTGTTTTAAGGGCTTGGAGCCTTTCACTTTTGTAAATCCAGGAGTTCATAAAACAGCTCAGAGAGGTTTCATTGCCCTTAGGAGTTGGAACTCCCTTGCTGTGGCCACAATGTGGTGTTAATCTGTAGATCTACAGGCTCCTTTGTTTTGTTTTATTTGGGTGTTTCTCTTTGTTGTTTATTTGACCTTTTTAACCAGTTGATTTCCTTGGTTAACAGTAAAATACTCGTTCCAGTGGGAAGAAGGAGGTAACTCCATGGTTCCTTTGGAAGCACAATGGCAGGGGAGTGGGAAATCTGCTCAAACAAGCACAGGTTAACAACACCTTGTGGCTACTTCAATTTATGTCCTGCAATTAATGTCTGGCTGGGGGTCACAGGGCAGGGACAGAAATCTGCCTTTTAAAAAGCAGGAAATTCTGCTGCAACTGCTTGAAATTATTCCTGATCTCTTGAGGGGGAAACACCACTAAATTTCCTTTCTGTTACACACCAAATACTGAGCCAGGGCAGTGTGCTTGCTGAGGGAAGCATGTGTGTGCAAGGTGCTTGCTCTCATGCAAAAAACCCCCTAAATTCCAGGATATCTTTGCTTAGAGTGGGGCTGGGCTTCTCTGCAGACACACCTGTAGGTGTTGCTGACACGGTGGGATTACAGGTGTTGCTGTATCTGGTGAAAAATTCAGGAATGCAGCAATGCTAGCTTTTATTGTATCATATTATTTCCCCTCTACCCACCCGAAGCATCTAAGAAGAAGCCAAGCTTAGTCAACAAACACATTTTTAATTTCTTTTTGGGCAATGTAGCTTTTCACTCCTTAAAATACAAGCCTTTTTTTTGTTTGTTTGGTTGGGTTTTTTTCCTAGAATGAATTGATTTTCTTTCCAGTTTCATGCTCCTTGGGTATTGGGACTAAATTCATCTTTTACACATGTCTGATGTACATTAGGAAGAAACTTATATCTTGGAGACAACATGTAACCCAAAAAAGAAACAAAAAGTCTGACAAACTGGAGGGTTTGATGGCACCTGTGTATCCTCCATCACAAGGAATGTGCAGAAAAGAAACAGGCCCTGCTCTGCTTTTTCCCCTTTGGACTAAACTGCTACTTTTCCCATGGTTATGTGAGGATTTTTTTTCATTTTCTATGAGAGCTGAAGCAGTTAAATCTACTGGTGTGCCTGTGTCTGCTCTGGGAAGAGGATTTTTTTTCCTTCTTGTCTTCATTCGGTTTTAAAACACCAGGTATTTGCTTTTTAGAACCACTGCTTGTTTTTCTGGATGTATCATTAGTCAGCAGGCTTGTGCTTCTTCCCCAGCCCCTGCAGAGAGATGTTGCTCTCAGGGAAAGACATTTCTCTGCCAGTATTTTTTTTTTTTTCCCCAAGGCCATATTTCAATTCCAGAAACTGATCCTGAGAACTGTAACTAGTTGGAGTCAGTGCTGAGTTACCAACAAAATGAGGGAATATTTATTGCTTCCAGTGAAGATCAGCTCCCTTTGCATCTCACCTGGGCTCTGTTATCACTACACCTTTGCAAACCTGGCCTTTATTCCATCATTAACCACGATAATTCCTGAAAAAAAAAAACCCAAAAAACCAAAACAAACCCTGCTGTAAATATATCCTTAATCTGTGTTTCAATGACAGAGGTTTAACAACTGGTTTTAATCCTTTCCTTTTCCAGCAGGGAGGTTGCTGAGTGAACAACGCTCCCCAGAAGTTTCACATATGTCATTCCTCATCATCATCATCATACTTGAAGAGTACAATAATTAGTTGCAGCAGCTTAACTATCTTGCAAACAAGGCAGAGCAGCTCTTTTTTGCCTCCACTTCTGAGCCAGAGCCTGTGTGAAGCTGAGGGAGCCTCAGGGCAGCGTTGGCTGGCCCCATGAGTTAAAGCTCCTTTTCTTGCTCCTTTTAAATGTGCTGCGAGTCCTGACGTGACAGGAGATGTTCAAATCAAGCTCGCACATCCCAAATGACTGGCTCTGTGTCCTTGTCACTCAGAGCTCCTGGAAGGAGCTTCGTGGGGAGGGTATGGGCTTGATGTCTCAGGGTTTGTCAGCTTAGGAATGATAGAGACCAATATTGTTCTTCTGTAGGTTTAAAATCCACCTTAGAAGCAAATTGCAATTTTTTGTGGGTACAGAAGGTCAGGATTGAGCTGCTTCTCTGGATCCACCTCTGCCTCAGTGCAGCTGTGGAATATTCCAGAAGTAAAACACACCTTTTCCTGCATTCCCTGAAATAGGAGACTATTCCAAAAGAGCAGGTATTTTTTTTATTTGTATTCTAAAAAGATCCATCTATGATTATGCACTTCTGCAAGAGGGTTTTGTTCAGTTCTTTGTCTCACCTGGAGATGGCAATGTGGCAGTGTCATTGTCACACTGTGGGTTTCTCTCAGGAATACACACAAATTGCATAAAGCCAATAACACAAAATAAAGCTTGGTTTGAGCTGGCTTTGATAATATAGGGAATAAATACGTTAGAAACATACAGATAATGGAGCTCAAACACAGCTGATTTCACTAAATGAGAAGCCTGGTGAATGGTAAATTAATTTTTTATTGCACCCAAACACCCAACACACTTTTAACGCCGTGTAACATCCATTGTAGTGAGTGGCTTACACGAAACATGAGCCCTGTGCTCCTGCTCCCAGGCAGGGTGGCAACAGACAGGCTGAGCTCTCAGCATCCTCATCACCTTTATGCTCCTGTGCCTGAATCAAGCAACCGAATTTTCATGTTTATCTACTTAACCCTGGAAGCTTAAAGATGTTTTTCATATTATTTCGCTTGCTTGTAGCTGAGAGAATTTTTTTTTTTTCCGAAAGGGAAATTAAAAGGTCTTGCGCTTAATTACAGCACTGTGAGTGTGGTGCCAGCTCTACGGGAATGTCCCAGAATGGTTTGGGTCGGGAGGGAACTTAAAGACCACACAGTGCCACCCTACCATGGACAGGGACAGCTCCCACTGTCCCAGGGTGCTCCAAGCCATTGCAATTCCATTCCTCATTCCTCATTTCTGTTTCATTTTCACTTGTTTCCAGGAGTTCTGCTGTGGGTTATCAGCATAATTTCAATTCTCAAATTAAGGGGTTGATGTAGGGGGGAGAAGGACCTCGTCTCTTCCAGGACAGCCTACAGGCAAAGCTGGGCAGATATCCCAGGTTTATTTATGCCCAGTTTATTCATCTGCATTCACAGCAAAAGGAAATCAGGATCTTCTACATTTGTGTCTGAGCAGACTTAAATGCAGACAATCCCCTTGGGTTCTTCGGATCATTAAGAATACAAGGGAAGTGGTAGATGATATAATTTGGGAACCCACATCTACAGGAAGCTCTGGGGATTTAAGAAATGTGTTTGCAGAATTTTTTTCATGGGAAACAATGTCTGCATACTGAGCACAAAGGGTTTGCTCACTAAAATGTTCTGGCTCCAAGCACTGCTTTAAATTCCCCTTTGAGATCAAGACATCTGAGTTGGTAAACTGTTTTCTTAGCTGCTCCAGCTTGGATCTCTCTCCCAGTGCCTTATTTCTGTTCCTCCAGTGCGCCCCGTTCTGTTCTAATCCCTTTGCTGACGGGGAGGTAAATGCAGTGTAAATTGTCACTGTAAGGTGTAGCAGTGTCAGTGTGTTGAATAATGCATTTAACACTCCGTTGTGATGTACCTGCACCGTGCCAAACGTCTGCAGCCCTGACTGCTGCCTTGGTGCTGTTTGTTTACCAAGCACTTCGTGCTCCAAGAATTTTGTTCTGCACATATATTGAGGGAAAGGACAGAGGAGACATTCCACAAATAGTTTGAGTGACCCCACCAAATGAGAGAGGATGGTTTTTTCCCTTTCGTGTCACTCCCCTGGTGTGTTGTTTTCTTTACCTCAGGAGCTGTTTGGAGAAGGGAAGATCAGCTCTGACACTCACAGGCTCTGCGTTGTATTTTTAGTTCTGTCACAGCTGTTTATGTCACCCTGATGTGCCACCACATCACACTTGGCTCCCCAGCTCCTCAAATGGTCTCTTTAATACCTCAATCCACTCTCCAGGTGTGATTAACTGCACTTTTCGAGGTCTACCTGTGCTGTTTGAAAAGCTGTCTGCTCGTGTGGAACACACATCCCCCTTGGCATCATCATCTGCCTGCTGTGATTTCACACACAATTCCAAAGAAGAGGCATTTATTGCATAGAAACTCTTAAAAAAGCCTTGATGCTCCACGAAATGTGGCCCCATAAAGTCAGGTTCAGAGGCATCCTTAACCTTTCCTTTCCCAACCATAAACTGAGAGTTTGTAGCTCACGTTCATCCATGGGAAAGCAAAATCCCAGGCTCTTCCAGAGCGTGGCTGTTGGGGCTGCATGGAAAGGGCAAGCTGATATTCAGTTATCAAGTGTCTCATTTGGACACATTTAGTTAATTTGAAAAGCAAATGAAGGAAGGACCTAAACCATCTGTCTAACGCTGTGCTTCTACTCCTGCGGTTTTTTTTGATTATAAGATCCTGGCAGCTCTGTGGCATCCAAGCTCCACTCCAGATGGAGGAAAGAATGGAGAAGGTGCAGGAGAAATTCAGCTGCTGTTGGGCCTGGGCACTGCGTGGCTGAAGGCGTGAGGAGAATTCACTGAAGGCATCCACAGGACGGATCCACAAAAGCTGGATAAACTGTTGTTAATATTTTTACACTTGGTTAATTGCAACAGTTGTAATCTCCCAGTTGACTTCCAACAGTTTAGTCCAAGATGTGGCTTGGACAAGTGCTGAACTCCATATCCTGTGCCTAGGGAAATGCAAAAGTGGGTTCCTGGAGCTGTGGTTCAACCACTTGTGTGAGGCTCTGCTTGATATTCCTGAGCCCAGACCAGCAGGAAAGGAAGCACAGGATCAGAGGGGTGACTGGAGGCACAGCTTTCAGTTTAGATTAAATGACAGAAATTAAAATCCAGATTAGATAAGGAGAAGACAACAAGGGAATGATTACTATGGGATTCTGTTTTTCACACTACAAGGAGCACCAGAAATCAAAACATGGGCTTCAAAATAAAATGAAAATAATGTTTAAGGAAACCAGAGATTAAACTGTGGGACCTTTGCAGTTGATGCTGCAGCAATTTAAAATACAGATTAATTCCAGACAAGGTTAAGGGATTTCGTGGAGGACATATTCCACTGTTCCTCTTGCCATTTCCAGCTCTGACAAAATGCAGCCCTCTGGCTGTTTGGAGGCTGGTGACAAATCACTGCACACTTGTCCTTGATTGCATTGTTCTTGGAGCATCCAACACCACACAGACAGGGTTAGATGACCTCCAGCTGCATTTGCATTCTCATGGGGAGAAGTGCTTGATAACTGTATTGTTCCTGTTGTCTGGTGGAGCTGATGGCTCAATCATGGAATGGAGAGTTTTTTCACGTGGTCTGGGAAGTCTGAAAACCTTTTAAATCCTTGCACAGCATTTGGTACAAGAGGGCTTTTAAAATGCAGGTCATTATTGTCTGTGTTGAGCTCTGAGTATTGAATAGGGATGTATTTCCTCTTCAGAAAATTCTATTTATACTGCAATGATGCTTCAGGCCAATTTCTCTATCATTTCTGTGCATTTATCTTTGCTGATGATGGTTTATTTGAAGAAGTCTGTCTTTATATTGTCAGTGACTTAATGATGAGAATCAGAGCTTGAGGATTTGCAGAAGAAAGGAAGTACTTGACAGGCACTGCTGAAATTGTTTAGCCAATCTTTCATTTTAACAATAGGGAAATAAAATAACCCAAGTGCAGAAATAGATATTTCTGAAGCAGAACATAATGCTCATCAGCATAGATAAACAGAAAAGGGATTGATGAGTTTTAAAACTGTGTCAAAGACTCCTGTTCAAAATCCAGGGTAAAACCAAGTGGAGAGGGCTCCTCTTGCACCTCTTCTGTTCCAGGATTAAAAGGGGCTTATTGGAAAAGGAGTTTTGCCTGGAAATGGGAGTCTGAAGTGGCTTTTCCCTGCCCGCTCCCTGCTCTGCCAACTCCGTGCCCTTTGGTTCAGGCTCCTGTGAACGAAGAGAATTTGCTGGTTGTGATGAATTTCCCTTCTAAACCCTGCAATGTGGGAGTCTCAGGAGACAGGATTGTCACCTCGGCCAGATCAGAGCTCCCAGATGCTGGGATAAGGGATGTGGCACTGAACAGAGCCTCATTCCTCTGGGGTGAGCCACAACTTCAGAGGAAACTCCTGGTGAAGATCCCAGAAGGGAGAAGCCCATCTGTGCCTCGGTGCTCCTGTCTGATTGCAACAAATATTTTGCCGTTTGCAGGTGTTTCACTGCAGGGACTAAAGCTATGATCAGGCCTCCAGAGCTCCTCTAGGAGCTCCAGCAAAGACAGAAATAGGTGTTTAATACTAACCCATTCATGTGTATTAACAAACCAGAGTGTGAGAGTGGGGTTTGGATGACACAATGCTTTTTTCCCCCTCTCACAGCTGGCCATATTTGCTGGTGAAAAGAGTGTCCCTGCCCACATCCCTGCCTGCACCACTGAGTTTTGCCTCTTCCCTGTGAACAAATCTGAGTCTGCTGCTCCCCAGCATGGGAAAGTGTTGATTTCTAAGGATTTACCTGGGCCCACACAGTCCTTCTCTGTACTGATGAGAGCTGAGCTGCTGCAGCATCAACCGGGGCTTCCCACACTTAAATAATGGTGTGAAGTTCGGTCACCACGGAGCATCCTGCCCTAAACTGGGCTGTCCTTGCTCACAAACAAGCCCTCCTGAGGCTGCTCTGCCACCTTGAAATGGCAAAGTCATGACCTGGCTACCCCTGACCTTCCTGTATCCTAGGATATCTGTGAACTCGGCCATTTCTCTGGTTGTGCTTCACAGCAGCTTTCCTGAAGTTAATAATTTCGTTGCATAACTGTAGAATCATTCCTGCTGGATTCTAGGAGGTTTTCCCTTCCTCCTTTCCTCCCTCTGTGGTTAATTTAACACAAAAAATGATGGTTTGAAAAAATGCTTGTTAGGGATCCGAGGAACGTTGGGGGCTGGTGTATGTTCTTTATCTAATTGAGAGACTTGTCCCTGATAAATGTGCTCCAATCTTGTCTGAGATCCACAGGAATTAAGAAGTTTCTGGCGTGTTGAGAGCTGATATCTCCACAAATAATGTTTGCACACTACATCTTGTAGGAGGCAACGAAACAAATCTGTTGTTTGTGAACCTTCTTGGGAAAAGCTAAGAAATAAGGATGCCTTGAAAATGAGATTACAGATGGCATTAGCAGTGACCTGCTCAAGCACCAGCCTCTTTGGCTGTAAACACTTCAAGAATATTTGTCATTAATTTATACTTTTGCTAATGGGAGAGGGCTGTAGCTGAGTACTTCCTATGACAGCAATTTTACCCTGGAAAATACAAACCTAATGAAAACCTCCCTGTGGTGATTTGCCAGTTTAAATTAGATGTTTTGATAAGGCCAGAAAATGTAATTGAGACTTTTGTAATCGAAATTACCAGGGAAGATACCAGGTTGATTTGATGTGTCTGAAGTACTTCTGGGCTGTTTGTTTTGCTTGTTTCACGGAGGGTTTGTTTGCTCTGTACTTGCTAATAGGGGATGTTTTGAAGTCTGGATGGTTTCTAGGGGAAAGGCAACTTCTGTTTTTAAAACAAGCAAAAAAACCATCCTTTTCTTGGAGAAGGGGAAGTTTGCTTCGCTCATTCTTTGCCACTTTCCACCCTAGAAACAGAAGGAGAAATAAATGCTGGTGCTGTTCACGTTCTTGTCAACCAGCAAAGTCTCTGTTGTTAAAGGCAGAGCAAGGGAAAACCTTGACTGAATTTGGCCAGCTTTCAAAAACTGCTGGAGGTGATATTCTATGATGTGGTGAACAGAAAGATGAGTCCATAGTAATATTAGTAAAAATTATTGAAGTTTTGAGGACTTGACTTCCTCCCAATATAAAATAGTGTTGAGTGATAAAGTCCAGACACTTGCTAAGTTTCCTGGCAGCTGTGGTAGGAGAAATCAACCAAAACCTGAGATGTGATTACAATGAGCAGCAAAACATTCTGCAGCAAGAAAATTGACATTTAATGTCTGGCTTGAAGGGAACCTGGAATGCACTAAAAGCCAGCTGAGCTCCTGCAGATCTCTGGGACGAAACTCCTTATCTTCCACAACTTAACTCAAGTTTGCCTGGCAACTTAAACATAGCCTACTTGAATCCTTGCTGCCTGTATTCCAGATGCCATCCTGGTGCACCAGCCTGGCACAGAGAATTTTATGTAGCAGAATAAGTTCAGTGGGAAGTGTTCTTCCTGACACAGTTCCACGCGTGGCAGAAATGCCCCCCTGGATTCTGGAAATGCCAACACCAAAAAGAATTGTAATAAATATTTCCAAGAACTTCTGGCGACTTGTNAAGGTATTGGCAGCTGGGTCCCCCAAAGCCCCAGTCACACAATTCTATCACTTCCTAGAGCAATCCATCCTTATGTGATGCAGATATTGATGTTCTTTACCAAGAAAGGCAGCTTCCAAAAAGCTTTTCTTGGTGTACAAAAATAACAGCTCTGCTAAGCTGCTGAAGGTCAGTGTACAATGGTATGACATCGGATATGACACCACTGCTAATCTAATCAGGGGAAAACAGATGTGGGAAGCTCCCATGATTTCCTGCTTATTAGGATTAGATTTGTCCTGTGATTCTGAGTCTCTTTTGCCTTCTGGAGATATGGATGCTCACACAATACTCTTAAAGATGCATATGAGAATTATTAAGAGCTGGTTTGTCAGAGCATCTTCCCTATCTGCTGTTGGCATTAATTTATTAATGAGATAAATGTTATTCCCTTCAGAAGTAATTAGGACAACTGCTCTATGTGTGTGTGCATCCCAGGCAAGAATGAAAATGCTACAGATTTCATAATCTTTGCCATTTTTTCTGAAGAAAATTAACTAGGTTAAGCAAACTCTCCCTGTGAGAGACCAGGCAGGCCAGACCTTCAAACAGTGCTTGGTTTTATTTATTATTTACTGCTTAACATCAGTCATGTGTTTCTATTTCCAGTGTCTTCTTTTTCACTCACTTGATTGGATTTTTGTTTGAATATTTTCCAGGGCCAAACTCCTCCTTAAGCCTCCTCACTTAGGAGAGCTGATATTTCTTGTGGTGCAAGACTGCAGAGCTCAGTTTAATTAGTACTCGTGGGGTGATTACAAATCATGAACCTCAGTTGCATCTTGAGTGGGAGAACGGACTTAAAATCTTATTTTTCCTGTGAATTTCTGTTGAGAAATCACAGCTTCCTTCCCTAAAGCTGTCCCAGGCAGGGCATTTATCCTTTCTTGGTGTCTAACAGCGTCACCATTATCATCAGCCCGTAAACAAGGAGTGCCAAAGGTTCGTTAATTTTAAAACCCAAGCGCAGACGTGGCCGGGGGTGCAAAAGCTGCCAGAAGGAACGGCCAGGTGAGTGTGGAGGCACATCAGGAGCTGTTATCAAAAACCCCAGGACTCCCATCTGGCCAGATGAGCTCTCCAGGAGCAGATGTTTCACTGCCTTTTCTCAGCGCGCCGCAGCTGCCGCTCCCGCCTCGGCAGTGCCGGCTCCTTGGATTAAGAGGGAAATCCAAGGTTGAAGGCAATGATGTCTGAAAATAAACTCCAAACAGCAGCCTGGTGGAAATGAGGCAGGGCTGATTAAAAAGAGCAGAATGATCTCTGGCAGTGTATAAATGCACCTGCTGCTGTGACACCATCCCAAACCTGTGTTCCTTTGATCCAACTTGCATGTGGCCCATGTCCCCCCCTGGCCACAGAGGTGGTTTGTGTGGGGTGGAGCTAGGAGGGAAGAGGGATTTTAAGTTGCTTCTGTCGCCTAGATCCCCATTTTCTTTGCTGATCCCTTGTGATGCTACTCCAACGTGCATCAAGCCTTCCCCTGAGGGAAGGCTGGAACCAAAAGATGGAGCTGCTTAAGGTCTATCAAGTTTGAAACCGAAAGCACGGAGCTGTTCAGCATCTGCCAAGGTTGAGCCTGGCAGGACGGAGCCGCTCGAGGTCTGCCCAGAGGATCACACGTCACAAACTGAGCTCTGCACTTGCAGACCCTGCTCTGGCCTCTGGCTGTGGCAGAGCTGTGTTCACTGAAACGGCAGCACAAAGCACTTGGTCAGCCTCTGACTCCTTTCATCAGGTAAGGATGGGGCACAAATGGCAAATTCTGCAGCCTCTTCTCGTCCCAGTTCTGGTTCTTATGGAAAAGGGCTGCAGGGTCAGTCCCGTGCACTTTGCTAAGACTGACTCCTCAGCAGGAATTGCATCTGCTGCACTCCATTGGTTTTACTTTTGTTTAACAGACCATAAACAATTTGTTTATATAGACAGCTTTTCATCTTCCACAGTGAATCATCCGTGAGTTCTCCTGGGATCAGTCCCTACTCTGGTTGTTGCTTTTTGTTTATATACCAGGCTTGGATGATTTAAATCATCAGCATTTCCATCTGAATTCCGAGGCAGCTGCTTTATGGCCTCTTCCTCGCTCAAAGGATCTTACTAAAAATCTACATTATGGGTCTGGCAGATTAAGCTTTGCTTTGAAATACTTTGATATAAAGTAGAAAAGAGATGTGACGGCCTATTTGCCACAGAAGGGAGAACCCCAGTCCATCGATGCTCCAAACACAGGTCCCTCTCTCTGAGCAGTCCTGCTTTAATGGGGAAAATGATGAGCTCTCACTCTGTAGGTGCTGAAAGGAAAGAAAATGTGTGGTACAGGGCACTGTGTGCTACACACAGAGCTCAAAGACGTGGGAAATGACCAAATGGGCTGAGGGGATGCCTTGATGGTGACCAAGCGGGCATGAAAGCACAGCCAAGGGTTTTTTAGCTAAGAACTGGAATTTTGTGAAAGAGTCTGATCAAACCCCAAACCTCCTGAGAAGGGCAGCCTGGGCTTTAGGAGTGGCTGGAACCAGAGAGAACTGAAGAAAAACCTTCTCTGGCTTGCAGTTTCATTTTTAGTCCATCTGCATATTGTCCTACAGGGCAAGTGAGGCACAGGATCCTCAGGTCAGAATTTCAGGCTGTGTTTCAAAGAGTTTGTCTTTAATTTTAATTCTTAGATATTTCTAATTGACTTTTTAGTTTCACATCTTGAGTTTGATGCACCTCCAGTGGCTGAAAGACTCCAAAGTGACCACCACTCTTTATATTTCCATCAGTTTTTCAGGGAGGAACCTCTCCTCCTGGAGCCCAAATTATGTCCAAGTTTTGATGAATGGACTTTCCCCTGAACTGTCACTGAACTCTTGTGTTGATTCCCCTTTCTGAGCTGCAGAAGTAACTCAGATTAACAGCCCCTGCAGTTGGCTTTAACCTTAGAGGAAAGGAGATGCTGCAGCTGCTTTGTTGTGAAAAATCCTGGAAAAAATAGTGAGATTACTTCTTGAAACTGCACCAAATGTACTTAATTCAAATTAAGTCTTGGAAGGGACTGCTTTTTCCTGTCAAGGTGTTTATTTAAAAAAGTACTTTGGAGCAAATAATTCATTATCCTCTCACCTTGCATTTGGTGATTGCTTATAATAAGAGTCCACTTGGAGAAGCAGTTGGCTTTTTCCTTCATTATATATACATAGACCCAAAGAATTTTTTATACTCCAGTAAACATAATTTGTAGTTCATGACGTGTTATGAGTTTCTCGTTGTATGAATGTCTTAAAATGAATTTATAAATAATTTTTATGGTTCAGTGAGAAAAGCCATTAAGGTGTTTTAAACGTTTGGAAGTGCAGGAGTTGAAAGAGTGGGTTGATATACAGGTTGCAGTGGGAGCTGGGAGCTGTGCAGGAATGCTGTAGAGGAAATCTAGAGGGCTTCAACCAAAAATTATTAAAATTACTACTGGTAGAAAGAGTACAGAAGAGAATTTAAAGGTGAAAGGAAATGAAAAACATTCAAGTAATAATACCACAGTGTTGACTCCCTTATTGTGATCTATTTAGATCGAGGTAAATGTTAGATTCATTTAAAATGTTTCAGTAAATCTTTGAAGGTCTGTAAATAATTTGTCTGCTAAGGCATTGTCCCTCCACCACACTTTGGAACCATTCAGTCTAAGAAATGCCACTTGTGACCCTGCAAAAATAGGGTAGTGGGGCTCCTGGTGTGTCCTGAATTTCTTAATTATTCTGGACAACAGAATGCATAAGAAAACAATTGCATGGTGTGACTCCTGGAATCCCAGAGGTGAACTGCTGTCCATGAATTTCCCTTTTCTCCTCTAGCATGAAAAGCCCAGTTCTAAATCCATGGGAATGAGCAGAAGTTGAGTGTGGCACCATCTCTGCTGAGCTACAGAAACTTTCTGCACTGAATTGCAGTTGCTTCATTTGGAAGAAGAGCAACTGCTATCAGCTCTAATTGGCTCCTACATCCCAGGGTAAGGTCTCTTAACTATTTTTCTGTGTTATTTTTAATTAACTTGGAAGGAGCATTTGTGCACAGAAATCTCAGTGCAAACGCGTACAAGCGTTTTTATACCTCCCTCCAGCTGCCACGCTCTGCAGGCAGGGATTGTGCTCCATTCTGACTCTTCTTGCCAAATTTCCTGGGAAATGTGCTGGGATCAGCCAAGGGGGCAGGTGAGGGACCAGGGCTGCAGCAAAGGGACAAGAAGCAGGTTCAGCACATCCCTGAATCCCACTGAATTCCTCGAGAATATGAATTTGCAAGGGCGTGGAGTGACAGGGCACAGGGAATGGCTTCAAGCTGCCAGAGGGCAGGGTTGGATGGGATTTTGGGAAGGAATTTGTCCCTGTGAGGGTGTGAGGGGCTGGGATGAAATTCCCAGAGCAGCTGTGGCTGTCCCTGGATCCCTGGCAGTGTCCAAGGCCAGGCTGGAGCACCCTGGGACAGTGGCAGGTGTCCCTGCCATGGCAGGGGTGGCACTGGATGATCTTTAATGTCCCTCCCAACCTAAACCATTCAAGGATTTTATCATTTCTAGCTATTATTTATTTAACTGTCAAAAGGAAATTACTCAATCTCTTCACATTATTGTAGCCACCTGCTAAATGACTCCATAAAGCATAAAAACTGGCTATTGGTTATTTCAAATGTTGGTTGTGAAGGTAATCTGTGACTCAGAGAATAAACTGGGCATTTCCAGGCTACTGCTGATAAACTGAGAGCAGAATTCCTCCTCCTGAGGATTAAAATGTTGTAATTGATAAGGAATTTTGTGTAACTGCATAAGTCATTAATTCAAACAAATAACAAATAAATAAACACATACACAAACCCAACATTAACAAAATAGTATTTTTTGCAGAAAAATACTATTGCTGGAAATTACATAAAAAATACATTACAAAAAATACATTGCTGGAAATGACAAAAAATACATTGCTGGAAAATGATGGCACAATTACATCCATTTTGACAGAGAATCCAAAAGTGGCTCCTGGTTCTGCTCTGTCCCCTGACCTCCCTCTTTTCAGATCTCTGGGCTGGGGATGCCTCAGGTGTGCAGACATTTGGAAGGACAGGTTGGCTCACGGCTCTCATTGAAGCTGCCAATGAGTGTCTGGGTTGACTCTTCCTTTCAGGAGACACTTCCCTAAATAATACATCTTCCACACTGGGATTGCCACGACAGCAGTTTATTTTGAATTACAAAACAATTAGATATCTAACCCCCAGCCAATCCCTCTCCATGTGGATCTGTGCTAAGAGACAGGTACAAACTTCAATATCTTCATTTTGAGGGTTAAAAACCCTGCTGCTGCCTGCCATGATTTGACTAAAAAGCTCCCAAAAGTCTTATTTAGACAGAAATGCCCAATTTCCCCTTGAATGGGTGTCCTATAAAAAAGTTGTTTTTTTAGTTAAATCAAAAAAAGATAATAAACACCTGTCTTGTCCCATCCAAATTCCTACACAATAGGCTTTAGGAAATTATCACTTTGCCTTTTAAATCCTATTATTGTGCAGCTTCTTAAATATTTAATTTTCATAATGAACACATTGCAGTGTTCTCATGGACGAAGTTGGTTTTGCAAATCCCTTGTAGGGCTTGAAAAACTACTACCCCAATTTCAGGGATGTTTGCCTGTGAGCAATGCTTGAAAATGAGGATTGCTGGAATTCCACAGTAAATGTCAATATGAATAGAATTAGAATTTTTATACATCACCACCCCTCTCTTCTGCTGCAGGTAGGCAGCAAGACGCATATTCTGGCTGATGGCAAAATGTCATTGCTCTGTCATGAGCCCTTGTGAGTATAATCCCAGTGTGTAGGTGATATTTTCTCTGCTAGAGGTCACTTTGGAAAAGGGCATGCAGAAAGGAGGGAAGTAAAAAGGTGTTCTGTGAGCTGGAAATGATGGCAGAAATTCTGCCTGCACTCGAAAGCTGCTGTTTGGGAAGTGTTGGTGGAATTGAACAGCAAGTTTCTGCTTAATAATTAAATAAATATGAATAGAAATGCTTTTTACACAGTGCTCCTATGGGAGCAGAAGCTGCTGCCTCTGTCGGAGATGTCTTCATGACTTGCAGGGCAAGTTTGCCAAAGCTCTGTTTTTGCGGCTAAAGGCTGATAAAGGTTCATGTCCAAGTGCAGAAGCAGTGGAAGGACAATAGTGGCACAAACTCTGAGGAATGGTGAGCCAGTTCTGGGTTTGAAATGACAGGAGGGAACAGCCAGAGGCAGGGGGGTGTTATAAGTGCATATGATATTATTGGCTTTTCACAAGTATTAAAATGAATGCTATATGTATAATGTTGGATAAAGTGGAAATGTAAAANGGGTTTCCGAATATCCAACATATGGATGCATTTAAAGAAGTGTTTGCTGAGTTAGGGGGTCCTTTCTGGTAAAAAGGCACCCAGCCATATGTAACCCTTTGCTTTATTTCTGTCTCTACCAGGAGAGTGAACTTCATTTTTCACAGGTGGGGCATCGGGCTCTGCTCCCAGGGAACAGGGACAGGATGAGAAGGAATGGCCTCAGGCTGGGCCGGGGGACGCTCAGGTTGGACATCAGCAGGAATATCTTCATGGAAAAGGTTTTTAAACACTGGAAGGAGCTGCCAGGGAGGAGGTGGGGTCCCCATCCCTGGAGGGGTCCAAGGAAGGCCTGGCTGTGGCGCTGGGGACAAGGAGGGGATTTGGGACAGCTTGGGCTCGGTGATCCCAGAGGGCTTTTCTGACCTCGGGGGTTCCAGGGTTACCAGGCAGCACTCAGGGTTTGCAGGGCAGATTGCCTCCCTCCTGGGGCACTGGTCACCTGGTACTGTCACATCCCTGGGAGAGGGTCCCTTCCCTTGAGGAGGGGGTGGGTTAAGGGACATCTCCTTGTTCCAGGGACAGAGGAGCTGGGACCGAGCTAACGCCGGAGCGGGCGAAGGGCGGGCATGAGGATGAGGAGCTGGGGCTGCTGCCCTGGCTAATGATAAGGCAGATGTTAAAACCCCCTCTTCTTGTCCTCAGAACTCACAGTGACAAGGACAACACGAGGTCATCCACTGGATCTGCTGCTAATTAAAATTTTCTATTCACACAAAGAACTTCCTTAGGTGTGCGGCTCTTTTATTTTGGTAGGTGATCTTCTGTTGCTTTGGGGTTTAAGAGAGCAGAAATATGGAATATTTACTACTGACACGAAGGAACATCAACATTTAATGAGAACATTTTATTATTTTCTAAAGAATTATTACAGAATATCCAATCAACAGACTTGGCTATTAATATTTACTCAAATCCTCCTTGCAAGCATCGATCACTGATAAAGGTTCCTGTATCTCTTTTTTCCCCCCTCCCACCCAGGATCTGGTAACACACCTTCAACTGATAACATTAAAAATGAAGAGTGAAGTTTTCATGGCTTAAAGGGAGAAAACTCTGATTTGAATTCAAATAAATCAGAAACATTAATGTGTTTGAGAAATTAGTTTAATGATGTATTTAAAAACTATTAAATTAATGTTTCTCATTAGTGGCACAGTTTAATCATTCTTTGCAAGCAGAGGGAAGAAAGTAAAGCAATATCGTAAAAGATCAAATAGTGATTCAAAATTAATTAATCCAGCACTGTATAAATCAGGTACCTTCAATAAAAATAGTAGTTCAGTATTCAGTTCTTACAGGCAAAATTAAAAACAAAAAAAATGCCTTAATTAGTGCCTTTTCATTCAATCCACCTGACCTATTTATTTTTAATTGAACTACAGGGTGCTAAGCATGCTGTGAAAGTGCTAATTGCAGTGGTAAACTTTTTAACATTCCCCCCTGGACTCAGTACCTTGTCTTGTAGGAGAATGTATCAGAATAATGGAGGAAATTGGTGTCTTGCTGTGCTGGGAGCTGCTGTTGTGTTTCCTCTCCTGCTCCCGACCTGTTTCATGTTGTGCAAACACCTTGTGGCTCTTGCTGCCGTGAATTTGCTGCTTTTACCGTGTCAAGATTCATCTCGCAATTTGTGCTTTGTGAACTCGTTAGAAGAACTGTTTGAGCGACAGCAGTGAAAGAGCTTGTGTTATTAACTCCAAAATTTGTGAAATTCCAATTGCTTGACCAGGCTTTTATATGAATTTTTATGGTCACATTATATTTGTGCCAATGTACCTCTTTGCAATGAAGTTTTCTTGTGATCCCACAAGCAGATGTGTTGTCCCGAATCAGGTTTATTCCTACTGTGAAAATGAAAGGAAAATCAGAGCAGAGACTGAGATCTTTCTTTGAACTTCACCATATGCACTGGGTGATGTTTTTGTGGCCAGCGCTATGAACTAGAGCTGAACCACTGCTATTGCTGTCAAACTGATATTTCCCATCGCTGCCTCACTCATCCTTTTCTTCTGGAGCTCCAAATTTTACTTTTTTACTTTTTTTTTTTTTTTAATACTTTTAAAATTTTTTAGATTTTTGCAGCACTAATCCCCGGAAATTATTCCAGCGTGGCAGCCTGAAGACCGACTCCCTTTAAAAAGACTTCTCAGCTCTCATGAAGAATTAAAGCTCACCTGAGTGCCCAGCGCCTCTTTGGTGAAAGCAGATTTGTTCCAGACTGGCCCAGGGAATTTTACAAGCCCAGATAAGACTTTTTGCAGTCCCCACGTGGCTTTTTTAATGAAGATGGGTCAAGTGCCTGAGCCTCACGTTTGTTGTGATTCTGGGGATGGTGAGAACACCCTGAGCCTGCCTGACTCCTCTTGCTCCAGTCTATGTTCAGCTTCCTCGGGCAAGAAATTTGTGTTTATTTGTGCTATTCACTCTATTTCTGGCCAGCTGATGCAGTAGGAAGAGATTTATAAAAGACCTGAGGTCTGGAAATCTTCAGCTTCAGGTCAAGCTCCTAGGTTTGTATCTTGAGCACCTGAATGAATATTCATTGCCAGCCCCAAATATTCCAAAATCACTATCCAGGATCTCCCAGAATAATGAGAAATATGAAGCTGATGCTGGACCCAAGTGCTTTTGCAAATCTCTCCTCTCATGGTTTCCTCAATGACACTTCAGGGCTTTTTTTGTGAGACTTTGGAAGAGGGGTCCTGATTCCTTAGGGAAGAGCAGGGCCAAGATCCAGACCTCTGAGACTCTGCCATGGGATTATTCCTCCTCAGGGCTGTATGGGAATACTTGCTGCAGACAGGTTTTTAATTTAAATAAAAGGAATAAAACCCCTAGGAATAAAGTGCTGTTAGTCCCTTGTAAAAGCTTAGGAATATCACCCGTCTCTGTTATTTCTCCTGTGTAATTCCTGCATTTTTTGGAGTTTCTGTGCATTTCTTCCAGTCCTCTCTGTGGAAGCATTTCTTACAAAGCTCCTCTCTCAGCAGTGTGTTATTTATGGTGCTCTAAAGGTGTTTTGCTGTGGACAACTCGTTCTTAAATGTTAATGCAAATAAATTGAAATCTCTGGTTGCAAAAGCTCCACACTGGAGGGTTGTTGTAACACATCATAAAAACCTCCTTTCCAAAGCAGGAGGCAGTTCAGCCAACACTTCTGTGGAGTCTGCCCACATCCAGAGAGCAATTATTAAGCAGAGAAACATGATTTGACCCTGGGACTCAAGAGTGTGGTTTCAGGCTGACCTGTCCCTCCTCAGCCTGGCTTTTGCAAAGCAAAACTCCACTCTTCTCTCAGCTCAATCTGGGGCTGCCTCTGCCGCTCATTTTCCAGGGAGTTCTGAGAAATGGCTCTTGAAGGGTTCAGTTCTGGTTACAGCATCTAATAAAGAGCTAATCACCTGTTTAAGATGAGTGATTAAAGAAAGTGTATTAAACGAAATAAAGCCCTTTTATTCTGGAATTGCACTTTCTGTGTGATTATTAGAGAACATCTATTTCTCCTCAAATTCAAGCTTGATTGTAACCTTGAATTTACTTTCAAGAGCAGATAAGCCCCTAGATTAAGGTGTTTTTTCTCTGGAAGGGGAGGAGGGAAGAAAGAGCCATAGATAGCAGTGAGGAATTGAGATTGATAATGTTAAACAGGAGGGATGCTGGAGGCTGGCCAGAGGAGTGGGAATACTGTACATTTCAGCAGCTAGAAAATTCCCATAGACTGTTGTAGGCACAACAATACAAGAAGTATCACAAAAAGTAGTTTTGGTTTGAAACTACTTTTGTTGCTGTGGTCATTCTGAAGCCTCCAGGAGCCGTAGATTGCCAGCCCTGTGACACATCCCTAGGTTGTTGAAGCAGAGAACTGTGCCCCTGCACAAACTGTTGGGTCAGGCAGAATTAAGGGTTGATGAGTGCTTGGGCAATCTGTCATACTGATGAAGATCAAAAAGCACCCACACCACCGGGGTGCCCCACAAAGTTTAGTGACCCCAGAACCCAGCTCCGGACTTTCCCACTGAGAAAGACAAGTGAAAGTCAGGTGAAAGTCAGACTGAGAAAGTCAGTCACACTCGAGTCAGGGTCTCTAAAGCCCTGGAGATTTGGACTTCTTGGCTGGAAGAAAAGGATGGGAGACCTTGGCTATCAACAGCCATGGACCAGGACCTCTAGTGATAAAGGGGCTAATGTGAACTGCCATTGTCGACTTTATTCTCTGTATTTACTTGCCACACCTGGTGCAGGGACCAGACTTAGAAGAGTCAGGAGGGGATGTTTGAAATATTCCAGGTTGTTAAAAAGGGTTAAGTTAATAATAACTAGAGTTTGTCAAGACAGATTGAGAAATAAGAAGAGGAGGGTTTGAGAGGAAAGATGTTTGCTGATGTCTTTACAAATAATTTGATGTGTGAAGGTATCAGTGTTAATGTCTTTGAAACGGGTCCTAATGTCCCTAGGAACTTTGGGCAGCAGGTTTGTTGCAGACCCAGACAAGGGTCTCCACAAGCCTGAATTTCTGAACTTTGGGGTAAAACAGTAGGTTCAAGGGGGGATTATGTGGAAGGTGGTTTGGGAAGGCTGTACCTTCCCAGTACCTCAGCCAGTGGGGAAGGGAAGAGGGAAACGCAGCTGGGAGTTCAGGATAAAAGGGAGGCTGTGCCCTCCGAAACCCTGAGAGAGAGAAAACCCAGTGGACTCTCTCCCTTTATTCGAATAAAGCTGAAGGACTCCTCTGTCTCCTTTTTGGACACAAACCTCTGGTGTTTGTGGATTTCCCTGACACCAGCCTGCTCCAAAAAAAGGAATTGCACTTTATCTCTTGAAATGCCATGTAATTTCCCATCAAAAAATACACCAGATTGTCAATACAATAAATTGCAGGCTATGCAAAATATCAATTATTGTCTAATTTGAATTGCTTGCACAGCCTCTGCTTGAAGTGACAGGACTCAGCCACGGAGCCCACCTGGAGGTAGTGAGATAAAGTAAAATTTTAGTGTTCAAAAGCACAGTAAATTACTGCAGATTTTGGGATTAGCCTTCTCAGCATTGAATTTAACATAAAGCAGAGGCTAGAGAGGAATTCAGCGGGCTTTTAGCTGTGGGTGTGAGTGCGAGCACAGCAGGGACAGGCAGGATACAACATTAGGAACAGCTGCAGAGGCCAATTTGACAGAGTGACCCCGTGAAATCACTCGGTCCCCACTGGTTTTATACAAGAGCTGCTGTGTGGCTCTGGTTTTCTGCTTCGGGGAAGCCAGGAGGTGGTGGCTCTGCAGCTCAGTGACACAGCAAGGCTTTAGGATGTGATAAGAATAGGAGGGGAAGGAAGTCCTGCCTGCTTATCCTTTATTCTAATCAGCCTTTCCTCTGATTTTCTGCATTACAACAGCACTGAGCTGTATGGTGTTGGCAGCAGAAAGGCTGAAACCTTCTCTCAACACAAGCATTTCTGGGCATCAGCAGCAAAGGTGAGGGCAGGAGCATCACAGCTGAGATGGATGGGGAGGCTGAGCTCAGGGTCTTCACTAACAAGGCAGGGAAGTGAAAATTAGACTGAATTTACCAGCAAAATCCTTAATCCTGGAGCACAGAAAGCTTTTCTACATGCACTTCAGGTGCGTGGAATCCTTGTGTGAAGAATCTCATACAGAAAAGGCAAAAGGTCTGTGGTAAATATATCTCCTTTGCTGTGATGAAAGCAAAGCTCTTGGAGCAAAAGAGCTGCTGGTGCCTCTGTAAACATTATGGTTTGGTCTTAGTCAAATAGACCAAAGTCATCAAAGAGACAAGAGTGTGAAAGTCAGATGGAAAAAGCCAGCAACTCGGAGTGGGCCACGATCAGCTCGGGTTAATTGAGTGCTGAAAGCTCGAGGCAGGATAAACCTGGCGCATTATTCTTGCCTTTCTTTACTTTACTGTTCACAGGTCAACAAGTGCCGCTCTAAGAGAGGACTCTGTGCTGCTCTGGCCTTTCCTGCCAGTTAAAATCTTGCTCAGCCCAGCAACTGCTGGGTGAGCACAGGGATGAGCAGAGCCACTTGTGAGGTTAAAAGCTGAGTGGTTGTCTCGATTTCCATTTGTGCAGGGAGCTGCTTCAAGTGCAGCTCATGCCAAAAAATAATCGAGCTCCTGAAGTGGCTCTTGGGTTAATTCAGTGGGGCTGGGGCTGCTACTGGTTCTGCCTCTTGTGTTCTGTGCTCACCTGGAGTCAAACATGCTGCAGTAATATTCGTTAAGCGTCTGGCATAATTTCACCTCCAATTTAAATTTTATGAGGCAGTTATGTGTTAGTTAAAGGGTCTTTTGAAATGACTGAAAAGATCAGGTGGATTTTAAAATAGTGGATGTTTAAAACCTCATTGCTATTTTAATTGAAGTGAATTTTAATATCTGAAAGACATCTTTGTTAATACATTAAAGTTGTTTGGTGCTATTAACTGATATGGAACAGAGTAGCATTGAATTTATTATGTGGTTTAAAATACCAACTGGTGTTAAAGCTACTTCTGCTCTGCATTTCTATTAAATGCCAACTATAACTTGCTATAGAGACTGCTGGAGACCTGACTGTTGATTAAATTATCTTCCAGTGAGGGCTCACTGTCAGACAGCTCAGGTGAGAGGTGGCTCCTTCCCAGTCCTTGCTCTGCACTTGTACCATTCCTCAAGTGAGGATTTATCACTTTTTATTCAAACATGGGAGGAATTTAACAGCAGCTCCCCCAAGCCCCATGGCTGTCACATTGCAGATAAACTTCCCTAGACTTTAAAAAAACGTGGAAAAGCAGAAATCTTTACTTTAGGACTGCTAATTAAAGCACATTTTTAATTCTCATCCAGATTCAGAGTAACCTCAGGTCAAGTTGTCGCCTTCCATTTCTGAAGGATATTAAGCTGCTGAAAAAATAGTTTTTCTGGGGATTTAATACAGTTTAATAAATCCATTTTAGGCCCCAATGCAGATTAGTTTTATTGTGTTCATTTGTAAAGATAAAGGTTCCTGAGTGTGGGGGGAGGAATTTTCAGCAAACTTTGTTTCAACAACACCGCCAAAAAAGACTCATTTTGTGTCTGCTCCTGGGGTGTTTGACAAACTGGGGAACAATACAATGTGCAAGCTTTAGGCAATTAATCCGCCCATTATTTGTCAGGCAGTGTGGCCAAGCTGAAATCCATTCTGCAGAGGATAACTTATTCAGCAGGGCTTAATCCTTCCCCATCCAGCACCAAATGACTTTAGACTTGCATAAATTTTTCCATTATTTGGCCAGCTCTTCTGGGGCTTGAAGTGTAATGCTTGGCCTGCTAAGCCTCTTTTGTCCCATGCTCCTGGAAACTGGTTTTGCTGCTTAGCATATTTTTATTCCAAGGAGGTTTTTCCCCAATTGTTTATTTCCAAGCATTCTCATCTCACTGTAGTGGAGTCACATTAGGCTGAAAGGGAAATTGGGCCCACTCAGCTCAGCCCTGAACAATTTCAGTTCAAACTTTCCCACTGACTTCACTGGGAGTTGAGAGTTTTGGGCATTGCACTTGGTTTGGGGTTGTTTTGGGTTTAATAACGTGAACCTTCAAGAAAAGGACCTGATCTGGTCCTAAAGTTCCCTTCTGAGGATACCTGGCTGTTGCCTCCTCTTCTACTTTGATGGATAAATTTCCAAATCTGTTAGGAACACCCAGACACCTCTTCCCCAGAACTGATGGCTTGGGATGGTCAGCAAGGAATTTCTCTGCGTTTATTGCTGAAAACCACAGCCGTGGGCCTTGAAAATGAGAACGATTTTCTATTGTAAAAACAGTGACATGCGAGTCAGAGAATCCTGGAATGGTTTGGCTGGGAAGGGACCTTGAAGCCCATCCAGCACCACCCCCTTCCATGGGCAGGGACACCTCCCACTGTCCCAGGCTGCTCCAAGCCCTGTCCAACCTGGCCTTGGGCACTTCCAGGGATGGGGCAGGCCACAGCTTCTCAATCAGACTGGAACATTCTTACCATAGAACCATTTAGCCTGGAAAAGACCTTTAGAACCATCAAGACCACCTGTTAAGATTCATTTTTACCTCTGATTTCTTTCCATGTGTGTAATGATGAGAGGCTGAGAGTAGGTGAGGGCAGGCACTGCCTGTACAGGATGGGATGGCTCTGTCTCCCCTCTCCCTTTCCAGTGTGCAGCTCCCAGTCATGCTCTGTGCTGGCCCAAAGGCAGCATTAAAAATTACATTAGCATTTAAAATAAAAGCTTGACACTGCAGTGCTGGGCCTGCTTTTTGTGCATTTCTTCACTGATGATGCCTTGAGAGAGGACAAAAGTGATGGGAGGTTCTATGAAGGCTGAAATAACCCTACAAATTTACTGAGGCTTTGGAGGGAACTCAGCTTAGGTACTGCCTGCATCGTGTTTAAATTAAAGGGCTTTTAATTTAGGATCTGACAAGCAAGGCTGAAATGCATTTAACAGAAAGCAGTGACAATTTCAAAGCTCTGGCTCGGGATTCTAGTTAATGGATGAATTTAAGCTGCCAACTCCCTCCTCCAAGAGAGCATTACAGACACAGCCTTTTGTTTCCACAAAGCAAACAGCATCACAGAACTTTTTTTTTATTCCCCTCCCCCTGCCCAGAAAAGGGATGTTTGATCAAGCTGAGAGGATTCAGGATGCTGAATGAGTGCTCTGGATTTTGCAGGGGCACACAATATCCTTTGCCCTTGTGGCAAGAGCCTCCATGACTTTTATACCTGCTGCTTCTGTATTTGAAATTGCTGGGATTCAAGGCTGAGAGGGATTGCTTTGGTGCCTTATCGGGATGTTTGGTATTTGAGTTCACTTCAGCCAGGGACCTATTCCACCCAGACCTTCTGCAAAGCACATGGCTGATTTTCTAATGGCTCCTCTGACATTAATGAGAGGCATTGTGTCAAGGAAGCATCCATGGAAAAGCCAAAGGAAACAGGCAAAGGAGCAAAAGAACCATTAGTACCTGTGGTGGTAGAGAAGAGCATTTGTGTTGACTTGATAAATGCCATGCCATCGCTACAAGGGCATGATAAAACACCTAAAACCCGGGATGTGTGAAACTCTGCCTAATCTCCAGTTTTATGTAATTGTACCATGACAAATCGAAGCATTAAACCTGATAAGGTTTTAATAAAAATGCAAATGCAGAAATCCTGCACTAGAAATGCTGGAAGTTAATTCTTAGAAGTAAAATAATCTACTTGTTCTAGCCAGGACGATGATGAGTATGCACATGTCATTTTGGGGGCTTTTCTTCCCCCCAAATATTGTGGAAATGCTATTGAGGGGAAATTGTAGTTGGACTTTGAAGGCTGGTCAGTCCCGAGAGGAACCAAGTGAAATGAAGGCTCCCTTTTCTGACCTGCAAATATTTACAGTCCAGATATTTAATGTGGAATTAAGCAAGGCAGAGACATCAGTGGGTACAGGGGAATGAGAGGACTAGTCAGAGGAACAGCAGGGCAGTGGCTGGGCTGAGGTTTCTTAGCTCATGATCTTTTCTCATTGTCAACTACCTCCAGTGGCTTGTAAATCCAATTTGCATTTCAGCAGTGATTCCAGAGGTATCACATCCACCCCGGGCCTGACTGCAGGACTGACACTGAGTAACAACCTATTGCTCACTGGGGAAATAAAAATTCCTCTTTCTTCAGCTAAGACTCAAATCCTCATAAAATAAAGCTGTGGCCATGAGCACAGGGCTGACCTGCCAATTCCTAGAGTCCCTCAGAGGTGCCAAGCCCAAAGAGTGTTGTGCAAAAGTGCCAGAAGCTGAGAGTACATATGGATTGTCCTCAGCCAGGGAAGAAAATGTGAGCTACAAGCTAGGCAAGGATGATGGGTTTGTTTCCTTGCTCTGGATGGAAGGGATGAAGAATTCAGCAGATTTTCCAACTCCCTGTGCCACAAATCCTTTTGGAAACTCAGCCTGTGGAAATGAAGTTTGACTGGTTTGGAACTGGGTGGGGTGAGATCCATCAGTGTGGGGGGGCCGGGGAAGGAGAGAATCCCTTTGTTCTGGCCAGAGGACAAGATCAGCTGGGCTGTTGGAATTATCCAGCTCATCAAGGTTTCAATTAGCACCTTTTCTGATTAATAAAGTGTCCAATATTCAACTGTCCCTGCCCTCCCTCGCTGCCCTTCAAAGCATGGCAGGGTTTTGTGCTGCCACAAGAATTGTTCTCTCCATCGTGCCCCTGCAATGATTTGATTTTAGAAATGATGCTGTATGTAGATTATATGTATCAGATGAAGATATATAAATACACATACATGCACCTTCTCTCTGAGGAAATCTTTTTTCCCAGGCCAGTTGGGGCAGGGGCTGCTTGAGTTGGCTTTTCTGGAGGAACCTTTGGAAGTTGTCTCCCACATTTGCCCAAACCAGGACAACCTTGTTTTTCACAAACCCATTTAACAAGTTATGGAGGAGGAGAGAATCTACATAGAGAAGAATTTAATGAGAGACAGTAGAAATCACTCTGCAAAACTGCCAACGCATTAGTGCCTGTGTGACCCAGAGGAGAATTTGGCAGACAGAAAAACCATTTATTTTGATCAGATGAAGACAACATTTCTGCAGAGATAGGAATTTCTGCACAGGTAATTAATAGATGATCCTTGTCCTGAATAACTTAGTCCTGTTATGGATGAGGGTAATGCATCCCATTTCCAAGGGTCACAATGCAAGGTCCAGGCCCTCTATTAACAGAAAAAATAAATCCCTGCTGCTGTTTATATTCCTTTGCCAAGTGTGGGGAAACAGAGCTGGGGAAGAGGCTGCCAAGATGATGTTGTAAATGATCAAGGTGAGTAGAAATCAAGAGTCTGGGAGATACTTTGCATATTAAACAAAATGAAAAAGCTTGGAAAGCCAAAGTAGCTGCATCAATAAATCATGAAACAGTCAAGACTATTTTGTAGGTGCAAAAAGCCCATTGTTGAATTCCCCCTAGAGATAATTTTGTTGTTCTGTGATTAAAATGAATCCTTTTGCTTCATAATACGTCCCCAGCTAGTGCAGTGCAAAAGGCTGATAATTAGCAGAGCCTGGATGGAGGAAGGGAAGATGATAAGAGGTGAAGCCAGTTTCAGAGTAGTGGGAACTTCATCTGAAGTGGAGAAATATAAAGAAATTGGGGGAAAAAATGATAATCAAGTCTTCCCTTAACTGGGAGGGATCAGGGTGACATCTTGGTGCTCAGATGAATTCCTGATTGACACTGCACAACTCAAAAGCATTTCCACACAACGAGTCTTTATTTCTATATTTATTCTTGCAGCAGGAGAAGGACAGGCTGGGACAGAAAGGAACTTGCCTTGCAATGGCCCCAGGATTCTGGATTTGCATATTCTGTTTAGATACCGAAAAATAAATGGTTTGTTTGATTTTTATCTGCTTCTGGTTATTACATGTCTTCCTTCTCCTCTCTGACCTTCCCTTGCTTAAGGCTGTTCCAATGTTATCAACTCCAGGAATTACAGAACCAAGCAGTGGATTTAAATCACATGACTCTCTAGTCAAACAGCATTCTCAAAAATTCCTTTGGCTTTTTGATGTTTAAGGCCTTGAGGTCCACACTGGTTCATCTTCCCTTACACACAAGAGAAGCAAACATCCCATTTTAAAATAAACTTCAGATTTCCACTGTCTTTTAAAATTGCTTTATGAGCTGGGGGTTGAAAAGAAACAACAAAATCATATATTAGGAGAGTCATAAAAATACATTAATTAGCTGTCTTGAATTCAGGATACAACTTTTAAGGTATTTAAAACCAAACTACCCTGCACAAACTCAAAATGTTTTTTGGAAATCCCTCAAGCACTCCTGTATGTCCTTCAGGTATACATGGAGCACGAGGGGTTTACACTAAATTTCGGACAAGAAAATGGGAATGTAACTTTTTAAAAGGTGCTTGATTTTGTATGCCCAGCCTGAGATTATTGAAAGAAATCCATCTTTTTCAAAGCAGCATGTGGCTGATACTTCAGGAAAACCTTGCAATATCTCAGTGTGGCCATACAAAGATGCTAAGTCTTCTTTCAAACCCTGCCTGGCTTTTATTACATGATAACAGCCAATCTTTATTATTGTTTTAGGACTTGAAATGAAAACTTCTATGAATAATCACACCCCATCTGTGAGAGTGACCAGGAGACGTGGCCTTTGGGGTTGAATAAAGGACTCAGAGGGATCAGACTTTACCCTCTGCAATCTTGTTTGAGGCTATTTTAATACATTTTGGAGATGAATTTATATTATGGAGAGGGAAAAGGGGGAAGGAAAGGCTTTGTACAAAGGATCTGCAGGAAGCTGCAGCAAACCAAGGCAGAGAGGGAATAATCATGACTGAGTGGAACAGCTGATTAGTCCTTTTAATTTTCAGGTTCCAGGAGGCCACAAAAGATTCAGTTTATGTTTCTGCTGCTGTGATGTTTCTGTCAGCAAGAGAAATCAGCTTCCTCTGTCTTCATCTTCTATGAAGTTTTGTAATTTGCCTACTGAGCCTTTGAGTCTTCTTAAGAAATACAAAACTTTATATACAGCATCTCTGGGAACCAGGTGTTAATTCAGTTCTGGGTGGTAGAATCTTCAGGCATCCCCCTAGAAATTTCCATGATCACATTCCAATCCTACCTGGAAATATTAATATGTTATTTCATTTTCTAACTGTTATCATTTACCTATGTTAAGCTAATGGATATGTTGTCATTTTTTATTTAGTCTGGAAGATATTTTGACTGTGGGGTTTGGTTCTGTTTTTCATACTTCAAACACCAAGATTTTCCTCTTGATGTTGACAGGAGAGATTGAGTTATTTTCCTTCTGAATGGATTTTGTTGACAGGATAGATTTAGGCTGTTGACAAAACACACACTATGAGCATGGTGGCCCAAAGCATTGATGGAATGTGTTTTATTGGCAGGACAGATAGAGATGGTGGTGACAAAATGCAAACAGCCCAATCCATTCCACTGATAAAACACATTTATCTAACGATCAAATCCATCCAGTTGACAAACCCATTTTTGTTTGAAACTGAAAAGCATCTTTCTGAAGGGAAGGAATAAATTCCTGCAGGGAAACAGCTCAGCTTATTGAGAAGCTGGTCTAGAGCCTCTGTGGCTGTGGGAAATAGAGATGTGCACCTCTGCAGAAACAGCATTAGAAATGGCAGGAAAAACTATTTTAAATGGAATTAGCCACATTTCCCCAGCATATTTCCCCAAAACTACCAAAAACATTTCATCATAACGATTACCAACAACTACATCCACAAACAAAAGTCCCAGAAGATGAGGCTTTTTTCTTACCTAAATAAACTTTTTAAAACATAAATCCTCCTCAAAAAAAAAAAAAAAAACAACAACAAACAAAACAAACCAAAACAAACAAAAAAAACCCCAAAAAAACCAAAACCAAAACAAAAAAAACCTAAAAAAGATCCAGTGGGTTTTGACTCTTCCTTTCCCCACCCTGGTCTGTCCCAGGTGTCCTTTCAGACCTTGGGCTGACAAGTCAAGGCTGGCAGATTTGGGTTCAGGATTTTCTCCATGCAAAATCTTCCTGGTCACTGGCTCAGGGCAGTTCTGGTGCCCCAGCTTATCCAATAGTTACCCTCATCCTGGCAGTCCAGGCTTTTTTGGAGCCAGTCTCTTCAAGAAGGGCTGAGCTTTTTTTTGACTGGACACATTTTAAAATTATAGAAGAAATAATTTTAAATTGATGGGTTTTATGTGCAGGAAGGTGCTGGAGCAGAGGTGAAGGGAGGCCTGCTCCAGAGTGGCAAATCTTACTAATAATAATCTGATTTACTGCCTACTGTCTGTGCTTCTGAAAGGTGAATTAACAAATACCCTTCTCAAGGCTTCATTTTATCATTAGTCCACAGGTGTCTCTGCAGAAAATCCAAAATCCTGGAACAGTTTGGGTTGGAAGGGACCTTAAATCCCATCCACTGTTAGCCCTTCACTGGATTTAGGATAAACTGACAGAACTTCTGCAGTTTCTTGCTATTTCTTTTAATTTGCAAGTCTGTGGAAATATTGGCTCCACTAAAGGTTCATGGAAAAAGCCTTGATGAAGCCAGGAGTTTAGGGATCCCATCCCATGTCCTGCAGTGTTTTGAGATTTGGGAATGAAAATAGAGAATGTATGCCAGGAACTTTTAAAATGAAACCGAGCCACAGAAAATCATTCTGCAGTGGAAAGAGTTTCCTTCAACCACAGCAGCAGCCAAACCATCCATCTCATGTGCATTGCTGACCATTTGGTTTGTGGCTGTGAAATTCTGAGCCTGAGAGGAGCTGAGGTTTCTGAGCATGAAAACACAGGTGATGACTTCAAAAATGAAAACAGCATGGTAAGAGCATGCCAGTAAAAGTCAAGAGGAAGAAAAGCAGCTGAGGCTGGACAGTAAATTGAAAGGCTGAGTTTTAATTTTGGTGTCCTGTTGTTTCTGCTGTTGAATTTTAATTATTTTATATTTCTAGCCCAACACTTTCTTTGTTTATCTAGTAAAGAGAGCTTGGCTCTGATTCTTTCACAGCAATTGCATTTATTCTGTGGTTACCTTTTTAAGCTGGTTCTACAGTTACCACAGCAACAGTAAAATGGCTTGGTTATAATATGAAAATTTTCCATACAGAAACAAATCTGATAAAATGTCATGAGCTGTCTGGAAGAAATATGTGTGTTCCAATAAAAATCATTGTGTGTTTCTGGGGCTACTGTAGCAGTGCATTAACAATTCCATGACTAAGGCCTCATTGATATCTTCACTCTAAATCTGCCAGAGTTAGTCCTGGAACCAACCTGAAATGCTGCAGTGCCAGCTCTCAACCAGGGAATGATTAAAAAATGGCTCTAAAACCCAAACTGGGTGTATTCAAGAGAAAAGCAGCCACTCCTGTTGGTTATTCCCCCAGGGAGTGATTAAAAAATGGCTCTAAAACCCAAACTGGATCTATTCAATGAGAAAAGCAGCCACTCCTGTTGGTTATTCCACCAGGGAGTGATTAAAAAATGGCTCTAAAACCCAGACTGGGTCTATTCAATGAGAAAAGCAGCCACTTCTGTTGGTTGTCCCCCCAGCACACAGATTCCTGCTGCCAGAGGGAGAGGGTTGGATGGGAAATTAGGGGCAAATTCTGCTTTGAAGAATTTGGAATGCTCTGATCTTGCTTTTCATGACATTATAAAAGGGCTGCAGACCCCCTCTCTCCAGACAATTGTGGCTCTAATTATGCTCTTAATTGCCTTTCAATAGTATCGATTTCCCTTCCTCTGCAACGACTCCTTGTCTGCTGCTCCAAAGGGCTGGATCCAAACTGATTCATCCCTTCATGGAATGATGAAAACCTGCTCTGGAGAGAACTGAGCAAGAGGAGAGGCTGCACTCTGAGACAGAAGCCCAGTGACAGGGACACCACTGACCATGGGCTCCCCTGGGCTTGCAGAGATGACTCAGAGCTGTAATATTGGCTAGTAAATTGACGAGCTGGTAAAGATTACACTCCACATTATTATTATGTTTCTTATTCTTACTGGCCAAATAAGAGAGATTTTTTTTCCACTCCCTGCCTGGGAGTGGAGCTCAGCAAAACTGACTTGTCAAAAATGAGTGGAAATAGGGAAGAGCACCCTGAACCAGGTAGAAGAGGTGCCTCTGAAAGGAAGTTTTGAGTTAATTTTTTTTTTTTCTGTGACAGAATCACTGTATGAGCTTGGAAAAGCCACTTCCATCTCATCCCTTGCTCTAAAACTAAGTCGATTCTATTTTTCCAGAGCAAATCCAGTTCAAGTATCTTGTATTTTCCCCATGTGTTCAAATTACTCTGATAGTAATGATTGCATTCGATTAACAAATATTCTCCCTCCTCCTTGGCAGCAGCCTGCATACAAAACTTGGGTTTTGCCTTGAACAGAACATGCAGCCCTGGAAACCCTGGCAGCAGGGAAGGTCTTCAGCAGAGTGTCTTTAGCATGAATAAAAATAAGTGTGGGACTATGCCTGGAATCTTAATTAAATCCAATCATCTTGTAGTTTGCCTTCTCTTTATGCAGCCTGTATTTAAGATTGATACATGTTTGGGTAGCATGAACCCAATTATTGCATTTTAAAAACAACAAAGGTTCACTTTCTCTCCAGGTAATCCCTGTGGGATTTTTTTCCCTCTCCAGGGTGTAAATTCAGCTGAAGAGCCCCAGCAGAGGCTGAAGCTGTGCCTTGATCTGTGTTTCCTGGTGACAGGCACGGGTTGCAGAGCTATCACTCGAGGCAGAGCTGTCACCCTGCTCTCCACAAGGTTGTGCTCTGCTTTGAATTAACATCATTTTCTGCTGGTGCCCAGCACTCTGAGATTCCCCATTATCAAAGTGATCACTGTAGAGGGCTTTTTCCTCATCCATCACCCTGTCACTGCTCCACTGCCCCTCTTGCCACCGCTCACTTGGACTTCATTCTGACATTTTAAAAGAAGCTGCTTCTATCAAGGCCATTTTTCTGGGGTGATTTGATCACCTCTGCAGATCTTCTGGATTCATAGGGATCCACAGCTGCTAACTAAATTTAATTTCTTTTTTTTTTTACCAGGTTTCAGCAGTAGCTGTGTTGATTAACCTAACCAGAAATACATTTCAGATTCAATTTCACTGGTTTTTTAGAAAGGAAAAGCTTTTCTCTCCCCAAAGCCTGGCCTGCTTGGTCAAACTGTCTATGGGCTGTTAACACTTCACAGAATTATGGAATGGTTTGGGTTGGAAAGACCTTAAAGTTCATCCAGTCACGGGCAGGGACACCTTCACTTCCAGTTGTAGTCACAGACCCAAAAGATGATGGATTTGTTGAGCTGTTTCAGCACTATTTGTGTGGGTATGGCTTGAAACAACTCCTTTATTTCGCTAATTTCCCTGAATTCCCCATTCTCTGTGCTGCTGTAGGTCTCTGGCTGTGCTGGTAAAGTGGCAGGGAAATGTTCCTGATTCCCCAGGAAATACAATCATGTTTAATTCCCTCTGGCTTTCAGATCCAGCACTTTTATTACCTGCTGTGCCTTGCAGAGCCTGTCCCTGCTAAAGGAAAGGAGCAGAAGGAATGTGGTTTTCTCACCCTTTCCTCGAATTTGGCTTTAATTGGGAGCTGAATTACAGCTCCTCTGCAAAGTGCTGCAGAGCTGGAGGGGAAGTGTGGAGAAGTGACACCTGAGGGTTGGTGTGGAGAGCTGGCTGTGTCTGTACAGCACCTGTGCATGTGTGTGACACCTGAGTGCTGCTGTGGGGAGCTGGCTGTGTCTGTGCAGGTGTGTGACACCTGAGTGCTGCTCTGGAGGGCTGGCTGTGTCTGTACAGCACCTGTGCAGGTGTGTGACACCTGAGTGCTGCTGTGGAGAGCTGGCTGTGTCCTGGCTGTGTCTGTGCAGGTGTGTGACACCTGAGTGCTGCTCTGGAGAGCTGGCTGTGTCTGTGCAGGTGTGTGACACCTGAGTGCTGCTGTGGAGAGCTGGCTGTGTCTGTGCAGCACCTGTGCAGGTGTGTGACACCTGTCGTGGCCTTGGACATTTTGTTTTCTTTTCCTGTCACTCACAGAGTGAGCTGAGACCATCCTGACTGTCTGTGGTCTGTTCCACCCCTGGAGCACTCCTGGCAGGACATGCAGGTGACCTGTGTTCCTTGTGCTTTCCAAAAGCTGCCAGCAGAGCCTGGAAAATTGCAATTTTCAGGGGCATTGAGGTATTAGAAGATGCCATGAAGAAAAGCCCCCATAAAACCAGGTTGGTCAGGAGCAGAACTGGGGCTGACACAAGCAGAAAATGAGAGTGTAGAGCCCTGGTGGCACCAAGGGGATTTCCTGCAGTAATTTGATTTGTACAATGCACCTACTCCTAATTCTGAGGTCCTGAGGTGGCACCGTGGCAGCAGCTGGGTGCAGGTGGAAGATGGGTTGGAGGAAATCTGGGGTTTTTCACCACTGCAGTGACATAAACCCTGTAAATGACAGCACTAATTGCAGCCTTACAAGTGCTGTAACTCTGGGAAAACAGCTTAAGGCATTAGACAAATGTAGCAGCTATTAAATGAGTGAGATAAGAATCAGGCTATCATTTTATCTCTGTGTATGCATGTAATCTTGGAGGCTTCTGTAGCTACAAACCAGCAGCTCTGCCTATTAGTTTATTCCAGATATATTTTAAAAATCAGCCTGTGAAATGCAAGCCAATAAACTCCAAGTGGCTGTCAGTGGTGAGTGAATTATTTTATCTCCCAGCACGCAGGCACAGAGCAGGTGATGGATTTTCCAAGGAAACCCAGGCATTGTAATTCCATTACTGAGCCAGGCACTGTAATAGTTCAGGGCACTACAACCACGTCCCATTTCCCTTCTGTGCTTGTTCCCACATCCCCAAATTAATCCTGGTAGTGGCCAAAGTGCAGCTCTGGTGGCACCTTTGCAATTTTCCTGCATCCCTCCAGCTGGATAATCCATGGCTGGGATCCATCATTTGTGTGCTGTTGTGTGGGTGATGTATGGAAATGTGCAGGTCTGCCAGGAGAAATAGCCCAGAGCCTGCTGAGCTTTGTGAGAGGGGGGAAAAGAATTAAAAATCCTTTTTAAATGGGAGAAAGTGTAGTTATTTATGGGAGTTGGAAAGAGAGGAGGGAAGGAGGGGAGAGGGAATATGATATAGGGGTTTTTTGACTTCGAGAAGTACCTAAATCAACAGGAGCTGCAGGTGTTTACTAAACCCAAAAATTAGGGAAAGGAACTTCCATATTTCCAGCCTTTCCTCCTCTGGAACTGCTGGAAGGGTGATTAAGGCATTATTTGGCGTCAGGAGACTCAAAAGCTCTGCTTTCACCTGTCCCACATCAGCTCCTGCAGGTAGAACAGACACTTTGTGCCCTGGCCTGCTCATGCTATTTGTACCCACCACTAATGACAGAATTAGATGGTTAATTATTAGAATTGCACTAATTAGAGAGTATTGATTTTTTTTTTATGCCAGTAGAGCATGAATATTAATTTTTACTTAATGCTGTACAGTCACACACCAGAAGGTCACAGTAAGTAAATTCAAGTCTGAAGCCCTGATGGAGTTTGACAAATCACACGAAGTTCAGACATCTGGAGTTACTGTCGAGCTCTCTGTGATTCAGAAACTGAGCTGAGGAGAATCCCCTGGGATCATCTGAATAACCTGGGGGCTTTTTGTTCCCCTCACAGAAATTGTGTGAGCAGAGATGGAGCTGTCTGGGGGTATCTCAGTATTTCCTCCCTCTTTTTTTTTTTCAAAGAAAGCTGTATAGAGAGACATTTGATTTCATATTTTAGATTTCTTGTTGCTTTTTAGCTCAGTGCCAGCAGTCTGCCTGCTCTGGTGACATCCATCCATTAGTGTCCCAAAGCATCCAGGTTCAGGAGGATTTCTGCACTTCTGTTCATAGATAAGGTGTGTTTGGGAATGGAGGAAGTGTAAACACCTGATAATTAGAGATTAATAAGCAGCAAATAAATAAAAATACATCGAGAGGACTCTCACAGCTCCTGAGCTGGCAGGGACTGCACCTTAAAGTCACAGGGGGGGTTTGTCATTCTCCTGCTTGCCAAAATTGCTCTTCATTTCTCCTCTCTTCATTCTTAACAGGCTGTAAAAGTCTCTCTCTGTGCTTTTGTTCTGAGCCAGAAAGTGGAAAAGCCTTTCAGCCTCACTCCCTCTCCATTTCAGGTGATTACATTGTCGACCGTGCTCGGGTTTCTTTTCAGGCTGCCTCTGATAGTCCTGGTTTCTATTTCCAGCTTTTGATCACTAATTCTGTCCGGGGGAAGTGCCTGTCTGTGCTGCAGCCCCTCGGATTAATGTGGTTTGCAGTAATCAGGACCCAGGTGATGGGAAACAGACTTTGTTACTGATGAGCAATCCCTTCAGTACAGCCTCAGACACCTTGGATTTGTTTTGGAGGAGAAAAACCAGCCAGAAAACTGATTGGGAAATTCGGAGGGTACCTTGAAATTCCACTTGGAAACCTTCTGAGGTTTAATCTTACTTTCAGGGTCGAGAAACATCTCTTTATGGCTAAACAGGCTTTAAGGCTGGGAAGTTCTTGTTCTCTATGACTGCAGCTGACAGTTCTTGTTCTGTATTACTGATGTGCTGCTCTTGCCTGGTTTTGGTTCTGATTGACAGGAGAAATGGCGAAAATATGGAAAATGAAGAATGAATCAAAATTTGAATGAATCAAATTTTCCATCAAGCTCAGCTCTGCTCCAGAATTGGCATAAGAGGCCTGGAGACTTGAAAATAAAGTATAAAAAAATGTCATATGAACTGTGAGTGTAATGCACCTGCAAGTTTGGACCTGGATGCTGATTATTTTGGATAACAATTTTGTTTAAAAAACCTTGAGTGTGTAAACTTGGCTTTTCCCCTTCAATTCTTCAATTCTTTCATCATCCCATTGACATTAGGGGAGTTTAGAGAGTAAGGCTGGATGGGAGAGACTTGTTGGTATAAAGAAAAAGCAATTCTTAGAGAAACTTATTTCCAGGGATGAGGTTGTGTTTGCTGCTGCCTCACCCCACCTTTATTCACTGTGAACTAAAACAACACCCCTTGGAAAGGGAGGGCACTCAAAACTCTCACCCAGAGAGATTATACCTGTTCTTACTTCATTACCACCTACTGGGGAGTTTGTAATTTGATTTAATTTCATATTGATTTTGGTCTTAGAGAGGAGCACACCGTAGCTGGAGGTGCCTGGGAGGTTGCTCTTTGGAGCAGGGTGTGTGTCCTCCAGCTGCTGTGGGCTGGATCATTGCCCTGCCACAAGAATATTCACTCCAAATTCCTGCTATTTCCATCACAGCCCAGGAAGGAAACCTGCTAATTATTGGGATGGAGGAAGCTGTTTAATACTCTGTTTATTACCCTTGTGCCAGGGTCTGCCTTGTCCCATCAGAGCTCTGGGGGTGCTGCTGCAATGCCGAAAATATTCCCTGTGCTTGATTTTGCTCCTTCCTCTGCCCGTGGATCTCCCTCCACTTGCTCCCTTCCTCTTTTTCTTACCCAACAGGACAAAAGTGAAAGGAGAGGGAGCAAATCCTCCCCTTGCATCACCCCCCCAAAACAAATCCCATTTGTGGCAGTCTCTCCCTGCATGTTATCTCAGGGTTTCAGTCCTTTGGTTTGGCTCCTGAACGTGATCCCAGCTCAGGTTTTGGCAGCACAACAGAGAGAGATTCCTGCTTGTGATAATCCCTGGAAAAGCCCCATGAATGATTTGTCCAGCATCCACCTCTTCCCAATATTTTTGGTGATGTGGCAACTCTCCAGGGCTCCTGGAAAATGTCACTCTGAGAAGGAGCAGGTTTAGAAGCCTAAATGGAAATTTTGGAGACTGTTCTTTGTGGCTGAATTTTCCTGTGGGTATGAATGCACAAAATAAAATTGAGGTGAGTTTGTTTAAGGGATGGCTGAGTTGAATACTAAATTTTCTGAGTGCAGGAACTGAGGAGGAACTCTTTAAATCCACAGCACTTATGTCACTCTGCATTACCTACAGCAGAAAATAAGGCTGGTTTTGGTTGTTTTTTTATTTTTTTTTTTTTAATGATCTTTTTCAAGATTCCAGTTTCTTTGTGTTGATTTTCATTGCAAAGATTATTTCCATTAAAAAGTTGGGATTTCCAGGGTATTTAGCATGTTCTTAAACTGAGGAGCCTGGTCACATATTTTCAACCTAGGCTACTGAAAATTGTCTTAACACACTCCCAGTCCTGCAGGACATTTTTTAATAAATCATTCAATGAAGTTTTTTAAAAGGATGAGACTCGACATATTTTGTGGATATGGGGTGAGCCTGGCTCAGGATATGCTGGATTTAACCAGGTTCATGTGTAGGTGTCGCTGGAAAATCCTTCTTGGGAATTTTCCTTGTGAAAAATCCCTCTCCAACCTCCCTGCAAACCCCCTTATGTGCCAGAACCAGCTTGGTCATGGTCTCAACCACCCAGATATTTACAGGATCCTCTCGCTGCTGTCCCTGGGTACTGATGAGTGAAATGTTCCTCCCACATCTCCGTGGAAGCTCAGTGAACCCAAAGTGAGATTGGGGCATCCGAGAGTTAGGGAAAATAAATGTCTTTTTGGCATGGAAAGGAAGGAGGTTTTATCACAGAGAAATCAGAGCCAGCTCCTACAAAATCAGCCCAAATTGGCATTGAACCCAGGCAGGCTGTTTCAGTAAAAAGTGAATTTTAATCTCAGTGAGAGAAGATAGTCAAAGGCTT